>VFFE01007221.1:1765103-1940229 GCA_008921705.1 Burhinus oedicnemus
TCGGAGGTGTGAAGGGGTGGGTTTCCTCAGAACTATTAGCCTGATATAATCCGTTTATTTATGAGTTACACTTTTATATCTTACCAGAAGTTATGATCTCTCCAAGGTTTAAGCATCTGCTTTATGTACTGGATTGGTTCCTGGACCTCAGTGAAGTGGAATGAGTGCCTAGCCTGTGTTTTTGTTTTTACACATAATTACTGTTTTAGGAGGAAGATTAGCTTCCAGCATACAACTGGGGCCACCAGTATAAGAGTAATTTTGCCTTTGTATTCTCACAGCCCAGCCAAAACTGAATCAGCCTGTTCAATATTTAATAATTCAGATGAGAAGCATATGGGAATTTATCTGTAATTAATGTTAAACAAGGTATTGTGAAAACTCTGTATGTCCAAAGAATAATCAAGGCCTTATATTGCCTCAGCACCTACTACTGTTCAAAGTCTGTTCTTTGATGACAGGCTGAACTGGCACCTGAGAAAGTAGCTGTATTCAGTTGCATTAGAGGGTCAAAATCATTGCTGCACACAGCTAAGGTCATGGAAAAACCAAGGAACTGGGGACACAGATCTTCCTTTCATGCTCTGCTGGGTTCAGTAATCCCTGGAGGGTGTGGACTCTGACTGTATATCCAGATGATCCACTGGTGAAAACGCTAATTATTCTCTGCCCAGCAGCATCTGCTGTGTTGGCAAAAAGCAAAGCCATAGACCATGGTTGCTCTGGCATTACATGGCAGATGCCACCTGCTGCACAACACTGGGCCCTGGTATTTTCTGCCTTCCTCAGGACGCCATGTAGCCTTGTGAGTTGAATGACAAGGGTCAAGATGTTGAAGGTGAGAACAAAGAGTACACATGTTGCCCCACTTGGCTCGTTGTGTTACTTGTGGTGCATGAGATGGGGACAATTAAATATTAGTTCTGTGCCACTTACACTGGGGTTGACCCTGTGCTCTGCAGACCTCTTAATCGGCCAGCCTCCACCTAACCAAAGGCTAGACCCTTTGCTGAAGCACCTACATTGGGACTGCAGCTGCCCTAGGCTTACACCATGGACAAAGAAAAGAGAGACCTCTCCAGAGGATTCCTCACCTCCTCTGAGGTCTGAATTGCCCTTTGGGAATTGCCTCTGAAAATGCTAGTCTCTCTCTTTGGACTATATTTAGAAAACAGGACAGCTAGGCTCTTAAAATAAGCTTTTCATCTAACAGTGTGAGAATAGGTAAGATGAAGCTAAGGTGGGTATTTCTTTACCATAGGGAATAAAAATCTCACGCATCTTGCACTGCACTTCATTTGTGCATGCTTCTCTTTCTCACACACTCCCAGGTCGGTCTGCCAGAACTGGTAGAGGTAGATACTCGTAGCTCTTCTCAGAAGGATGTTTACTTCTACAGGCCACAGCAGCAACAAAGCAATGCTTTACTTCCATCTCCTATCCTACCTGGCAGCTACTGGGCTTCATATTTATTTTAAGATCTGTCTCTGCTTTCTTCACTCAGTTGTACTAAGAATGTAAAAGGGCATCATCTGTTTATTTGACATACTTTTTTGTAAGCTTTGATTAGCCTGTGGAAGAGTACAAATGGGTGTCCTACCATCTTACAGTATCTTGTCGACTGGCAGAGGGCTCAGGGTGGTCTGGTCTGTGGCTGACAAAAAAAGCCTATGGTGTCTCCATCTAAAAAAGACATGGCTGGTCCATGGAAGGGTCACAATTTCTTACTTGAAACAGCAACTTGTCTAGGAGAAGCCAGCTCAACATCTCTAGGATAATGCATGGGGAAAACAATCTCTGTACCACACTCAAGTGGCTGAAGCCAGATTTGGGAGAGCAGACCAGAAGCTCCTCATGAGGAAGGCACAAAAGTAATGAGGAATATAAAAAGTATGAGGAATACACAAAACTATGAGGAGTGAGGAAAACACAGAAGTAATTCATGCAGGAAGCAGAAGGGAAAATGGCATCAGTTCCTTTAGGAGAAATGTATTTTGCAGAGCAAGGGCTCTCTCTCTGGTCTGGTCAAAACAATTCTGGAGTGGGAAAGTCATGAGATTTATGAGAAAGGTAGTTCAACTGGGGCCAACACCAGTGTAGTACTTCAAAAATTAAGTATGCTTTGCGAGATGGATGCTAGCTTCATATAACTCACACCAGCCTTGGACTTGTTGCCTGGAGGACAAGTTGCCTCAGTCTATGCAGTGGGTGAAGAGGCCACATATAGCTCCCTTGCTGCAGGTTTCTCACTGCCATTGTGTGTTTGCCTGCTTGGGGAAGGGAGGAAGGAGTGGATTGCAAGAGGAAGAATCCCTGTTCCAAAGTAATGAAAAGGTGACAGGAAAAATGATGGCAGTTGCCAGGAGTATGTTTTAAATTTCTGATCAAAGGAAAAACAATTTCAGGGAAACATTTAGTTCCCTTAGCTTGCATGATGGTAGGCAAAAAGAGTAATTATTGCAAGTACTAGAACATGCAGTTGTACACATGCTGCTCTCTGGTTCACAGGATCACCAAAATGGTGTATTCTAAAAAGGAGAATTGCTTGAAATTGCTTCTCCTTGCAATGAGATTTTATGAAATAACAGTTTGATATAGAAAATGGTTTCAATTAAAGTTTTCAGTGATAAACTTTAAATGAAAATTTTGCTTCACAAAATTATGTTGCATGTTCATTCTTCCAAATGATTGTTTTAAAGGGATTTAATTTCCTTTTCTAAATCTGATTTCTTTGTTTATTTCAAAGTTTGACTATATCTGTTTCTTTCTTTCCCCTTGTCTGTTCTTGCCATGGAATGCAAGAAGATGACTACTATAAGGGGGTTTTTATTTATTTTTCTTTTTGACAGGATAATTCTGAAGATAAGCTGATTTTTAAAAAGTATTACTTAATGCTTTGGGTTCTAGAGCGAAAAATAATAATAATAAAAAAAAAAAAAAAGGAGAAATTGGGAGTAAAGATACTTAGTATCTTGAAAACCCAGTACTGAATGCCAGGGTGAATTAGCTTCTTCCCTCTGCGATGTACACACACAGCCCCCTTCAGAGCTGCTCTCAAAGGGAACTTAAGAAACAGGTTAATTGTTCCCTCAGAATCAGGATAATGAATAAGGTGTTGTTCAGTTTACTTATATTTACCTGTCTTCTTACCCTTCCATTTCAGACACATGCTTTGTGCTGCATCACCATTTCTTTTTTCAAGCATTCACAAAGGGCAGCTATTTTAAATGATTTAAATGAGCACAAGTACTTAAGCAAAATATTAAACTGTGACTTCATTCTACAATTGGTTGACAGTAGTTTGGCTGAACTGTCAATTAAACAAATTGCTTGAGTATGTTTCCAAATCTCTTAATTCGCCAGCAAATGAAGTCAAAAACACTCTGAAGGCCACAGTTGGCCCAGAGGGAAAATTTAATGTACTGAAAAAGAAATATCACATTTAACTTTTTCTAAGGTAAAATCTTCACACAGCTTAGTAACTGGCTATTTTTCTGTTGATTATTTTCGCATTCTGCCTGTGCCTCAGCAGCCAGAACTACTCCTAGCAGATCTTTGCATAGCATTAGATTAACATTTTCCATTTCTACAGTACTTTATTCACCACTGCATCTCAAAGCCTTTTGCAGATGAGTCAGTTATGTGCTGGCAAGTGAACATCATATGAGCTCAGAGCAAGAACATCGTGTAAGACAGCCAGTTTTATTTCTTGTAATTGTCATTCATCTTACAGGAAAACCTTAAAGGTTCTCTTGAAACAGCAGAAACAGATGTGGAGTTTTTCAGTTTCTTGTTCCATTTTCTGAGAGATCATATCTGTCTCTGTCTTTGTAGTCCAAGGCTAGCTATATGCATCTCTTGTCCAGCAACACAACGCAGGGTCATGTTTGTTTTACTGGCTAGACTTTTTCCTAAGTCAAAATGACCCAGAGGGAAAACAGGGAGTAAGAAGCCAGTATCATTTTAATATGTGACGAACGCAGGCTTTTGGTTTTGGCAGATGGTTAAATGAAGATGAAAAGTCTAATTACATGAATCTTTAATGTCATATGGCACACTTCAGCTTGAAGCCTAAGTCAGTGAAAAGACATGGAAATCTTTCTTCTAGTACCTCTGAATTCAGTTCAAGATACTGAGACTTTCAGAAGCATGCCAGAGGCCTTTTGCTTTGTACCCTTGTCTTTCCCTCAGCAGCCTTTACACTAGTGTTTTCGCTATTTCTCACCTCTGAGCAACAGCCTGGTGACCTGGACGCATCTGCATGTTTGGGTGCTGGGAGGACTTCCTGGCCTGGAGTAGTCACCTCCTCCTCCTCCTGCTTTCCCTTCCATCCCTCCAGCTTCTTCTCCCCTTTCCCTTCATGCAGAAAACAAGGCCATTTCCCTCCTATGAGAGTGCCTGGCAATAATCTTCCTCACCCGCTCCCTTTGGCAGAATGGGAATCATTCTCACCTCTCTGGTCCAGCCTAAAGGACAGCAAGAACCATTTTGAAAGCAGGTGCTTTGCATGATTTCTTGAGAAATCAGCTGAAGTTTGGAGTTGGCTTAAAGTTAAGCTCTTCATGATGCCCAAAGTTTTTGGCAGAGAAGCAGGAGTCGCTTATTTTAGCTAATGGGCTTGCTATGCTTCCCGATACCAAAAGAAATATATGAGTTTGAAGAGCTGCATATCAAGCAACTAGGATCATTTCCGTAGTGGTCAGTGCCAGCACTACAGGCAGAGCTTCCAGAAGCACTGACTGATGACTTCTGAAAGTTTGTGAATGTCCATGAAAAAGGGCAAATTTCTGTCCTCTGTTCCCCACAGAGAAACTCCACCTCACACTCCCCATGCCCAAAGATGGCAGCAAGGTCATGAAATGTCCTGCCAACAAGAGGTTTAAGTGGGGGGCTGAAAATGAGGCGCTGTTTCTCTGTTTGATGTAAGGGTTCTATTAGATCAGTGAAGATCATTCACAGCACATGAATGTGTAACAGAAAGGAACGTTTTGTGTTTGGAAAAAGAATTTGCTTCTTTCATAGGACTGCCGTTCAGTAACCCACAGTTTCAGTTGTGGTGAGAAGTGTTCGGAATGGACCCAGTTGTTCTACACACTAGAGCTTTCAGTCAATGCTCTACACAGGGTAGTCACTGCTGCCAAGCGGCAGCTAGTTTGGCATATAAAAAGTGAGAAGTTAGTCCCCAAAAATAAACCTCCCAAACTATTAGTAGTACAACAAGATGCCATTTTCCTTCTCTTTAGTTTTAGGGAGAGAAGTAACCTCAAGGGACAGGAGTTTCAAAGTACAGATTGAGGAGAAAAATCCTTGTCTCATGTAGCTAATGGCTTTATAATTTTTAGTGCCTGTATGAATATTCACACAAAAAGACAACGTTACTCTAAATCTTCTTATGAAATCATGAGACAAGAAGCTTACAAGTTTGAAACTTAATTTCTCTTGAATCATTTAACATTTCAGTTATAATTTTCTTAAAATATCATAGAATTTTGTTTTCTGTTTATGTCATAATAACACTGGCATGTGAAAAGAGGCATCATCACAAGTAGAAACAAAGGATATTTTCAGGGAGTGAACTGGTCGTTCTGAGAACTGCAGGGATTTGGGGAGGACACAAGTCTCTGGAAACCAGATGGACATTTTAGGTGCTTAGCTTTGTGGTTGCAGCATGAAACATTTGGGTCATCAAAATTATGTCTTCTTTCAAGTTCTTATTGGTTTATTTATAAACTAAACATTATGGACTGAAAAAATAAGTAGAAAGGAACATGCAGTAAATAGATCACTGATTTGTGAAGAGATATTTGAACACCCATTTTAAGGAATGAAAGCATGTATTACTGATCAGACTTTATTCCAAACAGCTGCACAGCATTTTTAATTGACACCTCAGGTAGGATTTTCAGGACTTGACTGTGCTGTAGTTTTTTTCACTTCAAAAATCAACAAAGATTTTGCCATCTACTTTAGTGGAAGGTCTTTTCAAACTGCCTCTTTTCTGTTGTTCTGTTATGTTATCTCTAAATCAGCTAAGTTTCTTGCCTCAGATGTTTGTGTTGGAAGCAGCTCTGGTGCCATACCAGAATATCTTAACTTCGGATTCTTTTTAAACAATTCAAGTTCCGCTTACTTTACAGGAGTTTGAAAGCTGAGACTGTCAAAATTGTCTGGGGTACTGCTGCCATTTTGACACCACACTAGCTCGTGTTTCAAGATCTAGTAGCAGGCTTTGGAGATGATTTCTGCCTCAACAGAACCATCCCAAGACCCTAGCCTCCATCCCATCTTTCAAAACCTTCAAAAAATAAGGTGATCAAGTATATCAGAACTGAATACTTAAGATACAGAAGCTACTTTTTATGTGCCTGCCAAACACTTCTGATTTGGCAAATGCACAAAATCTTTAGAATCTGATCGTTAGAAACCACCACTATTTCTTCTGCATCTTTGATACCTTTGAATAGACTTTAACAAGAGTTAGGATCTATCTGACTATGTCACATTGCAAGTCCTAGGAGAGTAACTGGAAAATAATTGTATGCTGTCTAAATATGTTGAAGACTCCAGCATATATTAATTTTTTTTTTTTTGAGGAAAACTATTGTATACTGAGGGAATAGGGAAATCATAAGACTGGGAGGAGAAGGAATAAGAAATCAATTCAGTAACAAATCTTTGTTTTGAACTCTCTGAAAGATTCGTTTAGCCCTAAGTTACACCCTATTTTCTGCCTGTTTTCTGTGTTATGTAACTCTGCTCTTCCTCAGAAATTAATTTTCTTAACTTGGGGAGCACTGAGTTACTGCTTTCCACAGCAAGTTCAAGGTTATAATGCCAACTATTTGTCTCCTTTAATGTGGCTCTGAAATATGCATTATTATTATGATGATCATGATTGCAAGAGGCTCTTTACAAAAACACTATAGTATCAGACACTCTGAGTTAGAGTCACAATGAAGAAGAAATGTGGTTTTGACAATACATAGAAGCTTAGGTACATACTCACCCATGTGACCAACTGTTAGCATCAAAATGACAACACACCCTTTCTGTATGATTATCTTTAGCTCTTAACATGTGTTACTATGGAAATGGTGTGCGCACTCATCTATTCTTCTTGGACAATTTCAAATCCCTTCAACTCATGGACTCTTATAAACTTCCAAGAGAGGTTAGCCTCCTTAACTGCTAAAGAATTGAAAATCCTAAGGCAGTTAGACTGTCTTTTACTTACTGCTGCAGTAACTGGTGCCTGACTCTGACTTTTTGGTCTCTAAATTGTTTTGGGAAAACATAAAAATATATAACTTGATTAACATTATTAGATATTTCTTGAGTGTCTAGCAGTGGATTACTTCTTTTCCTTCTTGGAAAGATGGTGATAAACTACCTGGACACCCACAGAATTTTGCACTTGTTTTCCAAACACGGATCAACTCATACAGTCCCCTTAGGAACTGTGGATTAGCTCTCCATGTGTACCTGTGAAGAATAATGCTATAGCTTACAACACAGTTCTCTCAACTGTGTTAAGCCAAAAAAATCCTTCCAGTATGCATTTCTCTTTGATAGCCATTTTAGGTTACCATAAGAACCAGTCAAAAATGGGGAGGGGGAGAATAACATCAAAACAAGTGGATATATTTTTTATTTAAGTAAACATAAAGGAAAAAATATTTTGAGTTTGTAGACCGCTGATTGCCCAGCATCTTCACATGAAACAGCACTGCAGTATTTGCTAACTCTTAAGAAATTAGTATTTAATTTCCAGGCATAAAAATCTCATTAAGCTCAAGTTATCATTGATAGTAGAGCTCAGTCATTTAAAGGTGGAAGGGAGTGTTACTAGGAGATTGTAACTGTCTTAGAAAAAATTCCTAAATCTGAATGTTAATAAGTTAGACTGATAAAACAGCTAAAAAGAGGAAGGCATGTCAGAGATGGAGTACAACCCCAGGCAGCTCTCCGATTAGGCTTGGATTTAAAGCTACCCTGTGGAGTTTCTAATCGGAACACATTCAGGTTGCCCTCTATTTGTAGTGACATGATTTGAAGCCCAAACCCGATTATTTTATTTCCTCACTCCGTTACTTCATCATGTATTTTCTCCCCAGGATGATATGCCTCATATTCCTTAATGAAGTCAGCAGGAGCTGTGAGGACAGATCTTCAGATGATGTAAATTTATCCCCATCATCCCATTACCCCTCATCAAAAAGCAGGCCCACTCCTGTCTGACCTCACACTTTTTCCAGCCAGAGACTTCTTGATGTGACCTGACTTTTAGTTTAATTTTAGTTTATGTGTTTTTCAAGACAGGTAGTTACTGTAACTTACAGAGTGGTTTCTAGAAGATAGTATCTGTAGTAGAGACCATGTTTGAGCCCAGAAGGACATTTTTAGAGAATCAGATGAACATTTTATGCTATTAGTTGCTCAAGATGTTTGGCATTTTTGATTCCCAAGGAAAAAAGAAATGCAGCAACTAATTTCCCACCAAAATGGCAAAAGCATTCCCATGTAAGTCATGATCTCCCTCAAGCATTTTTGAACTGCTAAGTAAGCATTTGGACATTGTTATTAACATAATCAACAAGATTGCACTGCCTTCTAGAATTAGATTCTTCCAAAGCGTACCCCTTCCCCAGGGTAGGTCACTGCAGTCTTCAGTTTAGTGATCCTTTTCTGTACCAAGGCAGAATAGGTGAAATTAAAGGGTATGACTAATTAATGCAGTAACTTGAACAGAGAGCAATAAATCAGACATGCCTTGACTCTCTACTCTTTCTTGTGTTAGTTTGTCTGGTTTATCCTTTCAATCCTACTATGTCTACATGTTTGAAGGTCAGGAGTGTTTCAGCATAAGAGGGATACCCCATAGTATTTATTTGTCTGGTTCTTTTACTTTTTGAATGTCATTTCAGGATGGTGCTTGGTTTATGTCATATCTGTCCACTCTGAAGACAGGTTCACTCCACATCAATTTTTGGAGGTCTCACGCTCCTGCTGAGAGGTGTAAGCTAAGCTCCAGGGTAGGGAAAGAGCTGAAGTGTTTTCTGCACCCTACCTTGAGACCTGCCTTTTTTATCTTTGTTTTTTTGCAGACTGGATCTGGACAAAGCTCAACTGCTGCAACTTAGACCATCACCAGTTCTCTTGAGCTGGTCTTTTCCTGAATCACAGGACTGATGCTTTTGAGAGGGAATTACTCAGACTTTAGCTATAGGCTCACTCTGCCTTAAACCTTGAAAGGTTGTGGTTTTTGTTTTTTGGTTTTTTTAACCTAGTTATAACAGAGTTGGGATCCTATTTTGAGAAAAAGTAAATACCTTTAAGAAAGAAAAATAATGTACATGAGATAGAAAAGAGAAAGGACGTAGGGGTAGCATCAATCTTTAGCTATAATTATTTGCCTTCAGTAGGAGCAGCAGTTGATCAAGTGGTTCAGCTGTGGTGTATCAATGTGCAGGTGTTACTAGATGAATTCCAGGCAAATTCGTGTGTGTTTTCTCCTCAGTTGCATACTGCTTATTTAAAAAAGAGAGAGAAGGAAGAACCCAAGTTCAGCAGATGCTGCAAAGAAGTGAAAAGGTATGAACACAGCAAGAGCCACAGTTGTATCACTGCTGCTGGACCTGATACAAGACTCCCTGTATAAGCTGTTTGTGTCCAGGATTTATATCTCAGCTGTAAATTGCGCTTGAGCAGGAGCTACCATACTTCAGGGTTATACCATGGGTAGCAGGAACTACCATACCTCAGTGCCCCAGCTTTTTTTTTTTTTTTTTTTTTTTAAGTAAGAGAGGTATAGGGGTAATAACATGGGCTTTGAAAAAATTCATTTGTAAAAATGCAGATGCTGCATTGATATGCAAATACATGGTCTTTCATTTTAAGAGCCAGTTCATGGTTAGTTGTGCGGTGAGTGAGTCGCCTGGGTTTGAGCTGTGAGGAATAGCATGCTGCAGCACAGAGCTGGGCTGAGCTGCCAAGGTTAGAAGGCACCTCTTGAGACTGACCAATCCAACACCCCTGCTGGGACTGGTCTTCTTTAGTTTACGTACAAGTCATTATGCATTCAGTGGTGTCCTGCAATAAAAATACTCCGTAACTGCTTCTGGAAAACTTTTGCTAAAGAATTGGAAGAGAAACAAGCAGATAACAAAACAAGTTCAAGTAAACCTTTCACTCCTGTGAAACTAACACCTTGCACCCTGTTGCAAGTAGGTTTTGAGGTTTTTTAGCCACCATTTGAAGAATGAGTGTTATTTTTGTATATGTTTTTCGGGATGCAGTATTGGGACAGGAAATCGCATTCTCACATGGTGTTTGAAACTCTGCAAGAGGGAGAGAGTACTCAGGACTTGACAGGAGTCATGAGAAGAATCAGTAATTTACATTAAAAGCTGAGTCAAAAAATGCATTGATTTTCAGTTCTCCGATATGTGAGAGTCATGTTATAACCTTTCACGAAGCCTAGCACAAGGAACATTTCATCACTAATTCTGCCACACTTGTTCTATTGCACGCGTAAATCTCTGAGCTCCTGTGCCCCAGATGGAAATTCCCATGGCTTAGCTGGGCAGGGGTGCTGAGATTCCCAAGGCTGCCCGCTGGGCTACTTTATTTCCAGAAGGTTTCTTCATCGCAATGAGCATATAGAAGTCCTGAGGCCCTGAGCTGAAGGCCTTTGGCAGGTAGTAATTATACCTTAATTATATGTGAAGCCAGTGCAGAGCAGGGGCAAGCCTCAGTGCCATATTTTGATACGCCAACTGTATTAAAACTAGGGCCTTTTCTTACTGAACCATCCAAATAATTGTCAGGAAGGTCAACAGTATACACCTGTATTCAATTATCCAAAGTTTTAAGATTAAAATTGCATATTGTGGACTGATGTGAGCTATGTTTAAGTGAGGAAAAAAGCTTGAGACTGCATTCACCCATAGCTTGACTTAAATCCTCTCTGGGCAGAAGAGAAACTAAGGGTGTCCAGGAGCTTGCTGTTGAGAAATTGTTTTCTTAATGTTTTCTATCTTTGAAGACAAGTGCTAAGTCTGTTTGAAGCCTTACTGAAGAAGCAAGATACATTGAAATGTTCTTATTTAAAAATTACATCAGGAACATGATAGATGAAACTCGATTTCCTGTCTGAATCAAGGAACAAGAATGGCTACTTCTTTCCCTCTTTATCATCTGCACTTCTTTTTAACAAGTCCAGCTCCCAGAGTTCATTACTACGTCTCCCTGCTTTTATTTTCCTCTTTTTCAAAAAAAGTTCTGTCCATATGTTTAGGGAGAAAAGCTTGACAATATACATCTTAAGCTTAACAAGATTAATCTTAAAATCTCTGTGCTTAAGGAATTGAAGCAAATGCATCCCACTATGTACCCTATTGCCTTCAGATATTATTCTGATTACTGTCCATGTCAGACTGCCTTGACAACCCTAAACCAGAGAAGTAGAAACTGTCCCTGTACAAGCCAAGGAGAGGGAAGTCTGACTGCAGCATGCAATACAGAGGCAGAGCAACTTCTCAGAATATGGGCAGGGCTGGAAGACACAGAAAGGACATTTGTTATAGTTAAACAAATCTGCCTGAGTTATATTTTAATTTAGCAAACTGATGAGTGTTTTAAGCGAAGGACTTGATGTGAAAGAGAATCTCCCTATCCTCTACTTCCCCAGGAATTTAAGAAGAGCCTGCTGCTGTTTTTCACCTTGTTTCCACCTCCTTGTGCTGTTTCTAACACTTTTCCCTGTTCATCTCTTTTCCATGCTCTTGTCTTCTTTCTCAAATCCTCTCAGTGAGATGCTTGCTGTCAGTCATAGCGGATCCTGCTATGTAGAGGTCTTCTTCTCAAGCTCTCTTACTTACATATCACCTTTCAGGCCCTATCATGTGTCTGATTCCACCAAGGGCTTTAGAACAGGCTAAGGTAAGATGCAAAGCTTACCTGTTGGTAGCAGTGACACTTTATGATGGACAACAAACTTCACATTATTTATTAAGTGATTCTAAACCTTGTTAAACCTCCTGGGTCATCCTCCCTAATGGAAGAGGTAAGAAATCAATCTCACTGCTCAGTCTCTGCAAGGCTGCTGTCTGCAGAAGCTCAGGATTTGGTCCGAATTGGTGCGTGAACCCCTGCTCACACCTTGCCATGTGTAAATTGAAATAGTGAAGTGCCTGCATGGAAGGCAGTGAGTGGCAGAAGTGAACTAGGCAGATACCTTTACAAAGCAGTCCCTGCCCCCTTCTACGTCAGCGTTGCACAGTCTGTCCCAAAACTTTTCATACGTCCTCTCTTGTTACAATATTCCTCAAATACAGATTGGGGGGGAGGGGGAAGCTGGACATTCTTGTTCATTTTCTGGAGAAAAACAACCCAAACCCAAAATGAAACAAAACAAAACATATGAAAACCTTCCAATAGCAACCAAGCTGTGGTATTGCCTATCACTGTCAGAACCTTGCACAAATAGATGCAAGGAACCAGTTAAAAATTAAAGAACAAACAGTGACTGAAAATATTTTTTTTAAATTAGTATAGTCAGAATTAATTTTCACATTTAGAAACAAAAGGAAAATTTCATCTTGAATAACCTCAGAATCTAGTTTTAGCAAGCGTCTATGTAATTGGTTCTTACTTCTCATAGTAAAACCAATATTCTGTAAGGGTTAAAACTATATTTTCCAGACTAATAATACTAATAGTAATAGTAATAATGATAATAATAATATCATCAGCATCTTACAAACAGCTTAACAAAGTTTCTCTCCATCATCCTTGGGCTTCTGACATGATGGGTTTTTAGGGCAACTCCAGGTAACTCAGACTAGCAGTAGTTGTGTGTAAAAATACTGTTTACTAATACAGAATGTTTTTGACCAGTATATCTAGACTTTTACTTTATCATTGGCAAACCCTAACTATAAGAATATTCTCACAATATGCTTTTATATCTGAAGAAGATTGTTTCACTCAGCTGCTGAGGGCAAGAAGCAGGGATCCCTCAGATATATTCTGAACTGTGGTTGCTGGGGAGGTGGAGGAATGTGCTGCAGATGGTGTATGCTGATCAGGTCTCTCCAAGTAGGCTTTTACATTTGCCACCGCTGGAGACAAAATACAGGACTAGGCAGTTGCTCTGATTCAGAATGCATTTTTTGTGTAACATATGTACTTTGTTAATACTGTAAGGACTAAATTTGCATGAGCACTTTGAGATCCTCAGATTAAATGCTTGTTATTCTCACTGCAACAGTCACCAGATGGTAGTGTTAAAGTCATATTTGGTATGCAAATATTTCGCAATCTTTCCAATAACATTTTGTGTGTGTGTGTGTATTGCAGGATTGTTTTGCTTTGTTTAGGTGTAAACCACAGAAAGTAGTAAAAAAGTGTTTAAAATGGTGTGTTATTGGTTAAGAAGCATTAGTAGCTGGTAGAGGTTCATTGCAGAGGTACTCAGCTGTATGCATTCTGTTCCACAATTGCAATGTATACCACAGATAAATAAATCCTGTCATAAAACATCCATTCTCCATATTTCTGACTTGCTCTCCTGTACAATAAGCAGAACTACGAACTACGAGACCTGCTAGTAGGGTGGCAATAGAAGGTTGGGGTTTTTTCTCCATGTGCTTTTTAGTCTGCGTTGTGTTCAGACTGTATTTTGTAATCTCATGTTTGCAGCACCTGGGTTATTGGAGAAACTCCTTGCAGAACACCTACTGCAGTTGTGTTTCCCCTTCTGCAGTGTGAGTATATCCCTGGGGAAACAGCATGGTATCAATTTCAACTTGTCGGGTTCCTCAAATTAAAGTCTTTGCTCCTCCAGGAGACAAGGGGTCAGCTCTCTGCTACTGCAGGCCCCTCAGTTATATGCTGGTATATACTGTTCTTTTCCTACAGCCTGGATTCTAGTAAGTTCTTTATCATGGGTACTTTAGCTGTGCACTTAAAACACAGGGATTTCCTTGGTGTGCATTATTTGGACTACAGGTCCCGAATGTCAGAACAGTGCTATTTGGTATCTGCTCCTTTCCAATGGACAGAGAATGATGCAGAAGAGAAGAAATTATGTAAGTCTGTTGTGAAATGCTCTAATCAATGCAATTTCACAGAATCACGGAATTTCCAGAGTTGGAAGGAACCTCTAGAGTCCAGCTCCCGTGCTGACGCAGGAATACCTAGAGCACATTACTCAGGACTGCATCCAGGCAGGTCTTGAAAATCTCCAGAGAAGAGGACTCCACAACCTCCCTGGGCAGCCTGTTCCAGTGCTCTGTCACCCTCACCATAAAGAAGTTTTTCCTTATGTTTGAATGGAACTTCCGATGTTCCAGCTTGTGCCCGTTGCCCCTCGTCCTGTCACTGGGAACCACTGAAAAGAGTCTGCCTCCATCCTCCTTCAACCCACCCTTTAGACACTTATAAGCAAGAATAAGGTCTCCCCTCAGCCTTCTCTTTTCTGGGCTAAAGAGTCCCAGCTCTCTCAGCCTTTCCTCATAAGGGAGATGCTCCAATCCCCCAACCATCTTTGTTGCCCTACGCTGCACTCTCTCCAGTAGTTCCCTGTCCCGCTTGAGCTGGGGAGCCCAGAACTGGACACAGTATTCCAGTTGTGGCCTCACCAGTGCCGAGCAGAGTGGGGAGAATGACCTCCCTCGACCTACTGGCCACACTCTTCCCTATGCAGCCCAGGATTCCATTGGCCTTCCTGGCGACAAGGGCACATTGCTGGCTTATGGATAATTTACTGTCTACCAAGACCCCCAGATCCTTCTCCTCAGAACTGCTTTCCAGCAGGGCCACCCCTAGCCTATATTGGTGCCTAGCATTCTTCCTCCTCAGGGGAAGGACCCTACACTTGCTCTTGTTGAACCTCATTAGGTTCTTCTCTTCCCAGCACTCCAGCCTGTCCAGGTCATGCTGGATGGCACCGCGGCCCTCTGGAGTGCCAGCCACCCCTCCCAGTTTGGTATTATCAGTGAACTTGCTGAGGATACACTCTGTCCCCTCATCCAGGTCATTAATGATTATATTGAACCACATTGGACCGAGTATTGACTCCTGGGGGACACCACTGGTTGCAGGCCTCCGACTTGACACTGCTCCATTAATCACAACCCTCTGAGTTCTGTCACACAGCCAGCTCTCAATCCACCTCACTGTCTCCTCGTCTAGCCCACACTTCCTCAGCTTCCTAATGAGGACGTTATGGGAGACAGTGTCAAAAGCCTTGCTGAAGTCAAGGTAGATGACACCTACTGCTCTGCCCTCATCCAGCCAACCAGTTATAACATCATAGAAGGCTATCAGATTGGTCAAGCATGATTTGCCCTTGGTAAATCCATGTTGACCACTTCTAATAACTTCCTGTTCTTCAACGTGTTTGGACATGACATCCAGAACAAGTCGCTCCATAACCTTCCCAGGGACAGAGGTGAGACTGACCAGCTTGTAGTTCCCTGGGTCCTCTTTCTTGCCCTTCTTGAAGATTGGAGCGATGTCGGCCTTCTTCCAGTCCTCCGGCACCTCTGCTGTTCCCCATGACCTTCCAAAGATGATGGAGAGTGGTCTAGCAATAACATCTGCCAGCTCTCTCAGCACTTGCGGGTGCATCCCATCAGGGCCCATGGACTTATGGTTGTCCAGCTTGGCCAAGTGGTCTCTAACCCAGTCCTCCTCCACTGAGGGAAAGTCTTTCTCTCTCCAGACCTTCCCGCTTGCCTCCAGGGTCTGGGATTCATGAGGGACAGCTTTAGCAGTGAAGACCGAAGAAAAGGCGGCATTTAGTAACTCCGCCTTCTCTGTGTCTTCCACCACTAGGGTGGCCATCTCATTCATCAGTGGGCCTACATTCTCCCTAGTCTTCCTTTTTCTATTGATATACTGAAAGAACCTCTTCTTATTGTCTTTAACCGCAGTGGCCAAGCTGAGTTCTGCTTGGACTTTAGCCCTTCTAATTTTCCCCTGCATAGCTTCACTACATCTTGGTATTCCTCGTAAATTGCCAACCCCAACCAATTTGTTAAGGTTTTTACTCTGTACCGATTGTGATCCATTCATTGGTTTTGATGGGCTTTGAGGAAAGCCATTAAACACCCATGAATTAGTAGCATTAGTGATTTTATATGTGTTAATGGACAACATACATCAAGGTGTTTCAGCTTGGAGTCACCTTTTTTCCTGACAATGTGGCAGTGCTGGCTGTGGAGGAAAAGCATGGAGGTGCTTTGGTCCAAGGAGGAGAACGTCATGAAGCCCTGTTGACTGGAAGGAGTTGCCATGGCAGTGCTGCAGTCCCAGTGATCTGCTAGATCTCTAAAGGCTGTTTCTCAGTCCTGCATGCTCTCAAGTTTCAGAAGCACACACGCTTACCCTGGTTTCCCTAGCAGGGCTGTAAAGTGAAGGTGTCTTTCTAGTGATAGCTGAGTTGTCACAAAGATATGGTCTTTTTAGTTTTCAAGTCATTTATACTTATGTCAAAAGCTCAACAAACCTTTATATACCATCAGTGAAAAGACATACTCTGGAGAGGCTGCTGGGCTGTAAGGCTGCTGAGCTATTAAAAAAAACAGATTTAGGCAGATAGCATCTAGACCTTCAAACACTCTACATTTCAGACTTTCACACATGAGCAGTGCATGCACTTTGCCTAACAAAATTCTTTGTTCCACTGAACACTTAGTTACCATAAAGCTGTTTTCTTTCACATGTACAGTGGATCTGTAACACAACTGTAAAAAATATATAAGCTGAAACACACAGAGGAGATGGAAGAAGACAGGGAGGGGGTGAACATACGAGGCAGCTTAAAGATCTCTGCTTTTTATATCTTGAAAATGATTATCAGTATTTTGTGCACTGCATGGGAAGACACATTTTGCCCAGGCTTATAGATGTACTTTTACTGGAGGTACTTGGGATGTGAGCTGGCTGAATCTGACCTTGCATTGCAAAATCATTTTTGCCAGGAAACACAGTACAGTTAGCAGGCCCCCTATGCTTTTGCTTAACCATACCAATGAGTGCTCGGGATTGCTACGGATGGCTTAGTTTAGAAAGCATTCAACTTACTTTCTTTTACAGTGAGAATGCGATTCTCTAGATAACTATCCAAATCTCTTTGATTTTCCTTTTAGAAAGAGGCTAGGAGAACAGCAAAGAGTACTCACTACTGTAATTCAGTCAGGATACGTTTCTCTGCAGAGGCTTTGGAGTCAGGTGTTCACACTGATTTTGGGGGTGGATACCTTTCCGTGATAATCACAGAGTCATTCCACAGCAGTTTTGAAGTCTGTTCATGACTAGATTCTGGATTTGCTGTAAGGGTTTGCAAATAGGACTGGAATAAGACAAGGTTATCTACCCCCTCCTGCTCTTTGTGAGATGACTGTTGCTGCTTTAGCATCAGGACCATTTTTTCACTAGAGCTGTGAATGGCTGGTCTGTAATGAAAGGATCAATAATTATGTCTTAAAATAAAGCACACCTGATCTCTCCCCTCTCTCAGATCTGGCCATAGCACCTGTTTCACACTCAGCCTGCCTGATGTTGTCAACCCTAGCTCCTATGTCCTTCTGCTATGATGATGTCCGTGCAGATGTGTTCCCAATAGTCCATAGCAGGAATGGATAGGTTCTTGTCCATGTTACCTGGTGAGCTGTACACATACATAAGGAAACTTTTTGCCACTTGAAACTTGCTGGCTTATAGCCAGCAAGTGTCCTTCCAGATTTCTCAAAATTAACATAAAATAATAGGACTTAATCTGGAATTTTTCCCACCTTTGTATTTTGGAAGACTTTTTAAATCCCCACAGATTCAGTCACAATTCAAATTTAGAAATTCACTGTGCTTTTTATTGCCCTCACAAAGAAGGGCTTCTGTTGGATTTTAGTGTAAACTCTTAACACGATAGATTTAGGTGTTACCAACAAAATGCAAGCTATCATTATTAACACAGTAATTTCAATGAAAGTATCTGACTGCATAGGAGATCATGAAGCTTTCAAAAAATATAGGAAGGAAAGCTAAGAAACCTGTTATACTCCTCACTCTCCCGTATCAAGGGGGAAAGGAGTTCACATTGGAGATAATGTAAAAAACCCCACATGCATGGCTCTGCTAAATGATATGTACGCACCACACTGAAAGGTGTGACTCTAACTAGTTCATTTGCTGATGGTCTGGGGCAGGCATCAGGGTAGAACTTAATGTGGATGGTATTTTCCAGATCCCGAGAAGGTTTTATAGGAGGTACACAGTTTTCAGTGCTGGAGATAGTTCACGTCTTGCTCAGGATCTGTGATAACATCTTCCTCTGATGTAGACCTATTCTTACCCAGCCTAAAGCAAAAACTACTAAGAACAGATGACTGGAGAGTATAGAAGAACTAGTGCAGATCCTGTCCACAATTTCCTAGAAAGAAGCATGGAACAGGCTGCTTTTGTCAAAAACATTTACTGGTTTTGCAGGAAATCCATTGCACTTTAACTAGTAATATGAATGTGATGCACTGTGATTGTATAATAGCATGGTATCAAATTCTAGCACATGTAAAATCTGCCTTGTGTCTTTATCTGACATAAGAGGAGGAGATCTAGATCTCATGGGAGAAATGTTGCTATGACAATTTACACCAGCTAAAAATATACTCATGAATGCTTAAAAGCCAAGCTAGTAAAAGCAATATTCCCATTCCAGGATAAAACTGAACAGTTTATTGGAAGTTCAGAAATGGGTAATTCTGTGGAAGGTACTTTGGCCTTGAGTTATGTCCCTGCATTCAAAGAATTTAGCCCCTGCAGTGAACCGTAAAAAATTAAAAATTTAAATTGTAGAGAAAATATGTAGGTTTTGCATAAGTTTCCTATGGTGAATTGCACATTATTGCATTTGCAAGTTTTTTTGAGCATGTGAAATGCTGTCTGTGTGCTGATCTCTCCCAGGGACCAGCAATACAGTGATGCTGCTCACAAAGATGATCTTCCAGGGCTGTTGAAAGACATGATGTGACTTTCTCGAATAGACAAGCAAAGATGTGGCTGTGCAAATCATGTCATGTCCAAACAAGAAGTGTGCGAAAACAGTTTTCCAAATGTCTGTCAGTATTTTTACAGTACTATCATCTGCAGAGTGGGCTGGAGTTCTGGCTCCCAAATGATTTTTTTCAGCTGAAAACACAAATGAGGATGTGGCAGGTCACACATACACCTCCTTCTTGTCACAATGTTTCTTGTACTTGGGTATCATATACTGATGGAGAAGGCAGAGTCATTACTTTGCCTTTCTGATGTAGGTAAAACCAAGTATTTTGAAAGGCTAAGAGCAGTATTTACATGGCCCGAATTCTAGCCCAGACCCTGTGCCCTAGCGTTTGCTTGTGGCTGGACATAGGTTTTCAGTCCTTAGATGAATCACTATTTGAAGGGATCTGCATATCTTTGCTGAATGCCAGGAGCTAGCAGTACACCACCAAGCAGTGCTTGTCTAATTTGGGATCCCTAACAGAGTTTACATCGTGAGACCCTGTAATTCACTGTGGGCTCTAGCTTTCCAAAGCTGTGCTGAAGGCACATGGGACTTCCCACCACCTTTTCAAAATGCAACTCAGATCCCTAAAGCTGCTTCATTGGCATTCATTCTCCTTAAACCTGTATCCTCTAGTTTTACCAGCTAAACCAAGGCCATTTGAACCAGACTGGCATTCAAGTCGCAAGGGCCACAGGAAAAAGGCCTCAATTATGTGCAGGTCCCAGACCTGGTGTGTGGCCCAATGGAGTTGCTTCTGTTACAGGCTTCTAATATAGATAATCAAGACAGAGAAATGCTGTAATATGCCCGGGAAATTTTACTGAAGCTTTTTACCATTTTTGCGCATTCTCTGAAATTCACATAAGAAGATGCAGTAACTGGAAGAAATTAAATTTTTCATTTTTCTGGTGTTCGGGAGAAAGCATATGCTAAAGAAAACGGAGAAATACAGGTGAGAATTGAAAAGAAGTGAGTCAAACTTGAAAGGCCCAACTGTCCTACTCACTGGCTGAACTGCTAGCCAGAATTTCCTGGACTTCATCTATAGGAGGACAGACCAGATGATTATAATATTAATAAAGTTAGAAAGATCCATGAAGCACTGTAACTAGAGTAGTCCCTTTATTTTTATCCAGGTCAACAGTCAGATGTTTGACTTGGACTTCCTTTTCTTCTGTCTCTTTCAGATTAGGGTGCATGAAACTCAGTTTGTGGTAACCTGCTTTTACTTAGTGCATCCAGCCTTTCGAATTATTGCTTGGGTTTAAAAATTTGGCAGAAGCAAAATTCTTTTTATTGAAATACTGGGTATTTATCAGCAAACAATTTGAAAATAACTTCACAGTCCTTGCACTTCTGTTTTGTTTTACGCAGCCAGAGAATGAAATCTGATGGTGTGTAATTTTTATAGTCTTCTTGATATTATCTAAAAATCAACAAATCACTCAGGAAAATTAAAGCTGTGGTGTTTTCCTCGCTTTCTTTTTTAAGTGGTATGTTATCAGTTTTATAAAACTTGATAACTTACCTTCTTCATTTTCTTTCAGCTTGAATTTTCCTATGCATTTATTACTGAGGGGAGTGCTATCCTTAATTGTGTGTTAAAACCTACCCTAGTACATTATTTTGTTCTTAACCATTATTTTTCTTCATGTGTTGTAAGGTCTACAAGCACTCGTTACGGCTGCCCCACTGGGGTAGAGCTCTGGTTAAGCATACATGTATGCTTGCCACCAAGGTCAGGTATGGTTTTGCAGAGAGAGCACTGCAGTGCTGAGTCCCCAGGTCTTGTGTGCTGTTGACTTAGTCTGATTTTTTCAGATGCCCTTCCGGCATGCTGCAAAGTCCCTGATGTGTTTTTATGTAGCTCATGATGCTGTGCATAGACTCTTTCTTTACACTCACTCACCTGGCATGGTTTATCATTTCCTAGGGATAAATTGCAAAAGGGTACTTAGTGCTGTCAGCATGTGGATCATCTAGCTGCCAAGCTGAAGGATGGATGTTCTAGCACAGTTTGGGACATAATCCTAACCCAGTAGTTTCTGCAAAGTAGGATCAATGAAATAACGTATATTGTTCCAGGTCTGCAAAAAATCAAGGGAGGCTGGAGGGTAGGAAAATGAGAGAAATTAATTCATGAGGCTAGACATTTTTATTGGGAATACACAACAAAGCAGTGGATAACTCTTATAGTAGCCTGTCACCATGACAAAATCAATTATCTTTACCGTCTGTTGTGGTGGCTGGATGAGGATATACCAGTGTAGGCACAATGCAACCTCTTCTCATTGCAACCCATTTGATTTCCACCTCTGATCACTACCCTCTGTGTTCACTACCACGTTAAGAGGGTAGTAATATACCTTCAGTCTAAATGCCTATATACAGATCTTTGTGAGCAAGATGAAAAAATTTCAAAGAAATCTAACTGGAAATGGAAATTGTTTTCCCAACACAGAAAAAGCTGTCCCTTGCTGTTACAAAGGCAATCAAATCCCTATTACAAGGAATACTTTAAATGTTCATGTGCTTATATTAAGGCCTTTGATGCGGTAAAACCAAAATGTCAATGGATTTGAGTGGACATGTTTGTTTCTGTGTTTTTTATGAGCGTCGTGTACGAGTACAGCCAGCAAAGTTTGTGAAGAAATAAGGCCAAATCTTGGATTTATAAAATAAAGGAGGGAACACTGAGTTACTTATAGCACTCTGAAGCTGTCACATGCCGGTGCTTCAGAATTCTGTATTGAGGAGGTTTGTCACAAGTGTCCTTGAATACTTGAATTACAAAGATTTTCTTTTATGTTAGGATTCCTAATAGTGGGAGTTGCATATCAGTCAGCCTGGAAAACAGGCTAAATATAAGCATACCTTTTGAATGCCTGAATTGGAGCTATTGTCTCAGGAAGCCAACTACTTGGTGTTGGCTGTGCCTCAAGGAGGCATGAAGAAGTGTAACTTTTCTTCCCTGTCCTTTTCCTGATGTAAGGAAATCAAAGGCCCAGGGTAATGTGCTGTGCTGCTACAAGGACACTGGTAGCACTGGAAACTGTCAAAAATGGGAAACCTTAAAATTCTGTATGAGGCTTCCAACTGCTTTCACATCTTCAGCACAGTATTTTCTTTGATTTAATATTGCCTTTTAAAATAGCAGAAAGGAGTAACTGTAAATTGTTTCAAAAAGAATGCTTACGGTATTGTATGGTATTGTATGGTTTTGCTTTTTTTCTGTATTGTATTGATGTTCTGAGGTAAGGAGCTGGCTACCAGCATCACAGAAACCCATGTCATCCCTCAAGGTGGGGGCTGGTGTTTGAGAAAATGTACTCAACATAAGTATGAATAAAATGCAGTGCAGTCCCATTAAAACTGGAGTCCACCAGTATCAGACTGGGAGAACAAAACCTTAAATATTATAATTTCAAAATTTAAGCACCAGCATCAATGGTATGGGGAGGCAGGGCAGAGAACTGAGTCCCCAAAGTATTTTGGTTGCAGGAGAGATTTCTTTTTCACTTAAAGCTTTTTAAACTTACCCTTATTTCTAAACAGTCTAAAGTGTCAGATGTCAGCTAGGTCCTTTCTGATAGGCCTACCAGTCCTGTCTTGGTGTCTTTACCTTGACGTGTATTTTTGCATTGCTTTGCATTGATTGTCTGTCCTGTTGTGTCTGATGGTGGAAGCCATGCCTGGAACTCCCAATGCTAATGCAGAGTTCAAGAAATGCCTTCCCTACACACTCTGCAGCGGTGTATGTGCAATTCCAGCCTGTCTGGATGCCTGGGATAAACCTGCAGGTAGGGCCAATGACAACGCGGCATTGAGGAAGTTGGGGTGAGTTTTGTTATACTTGCTTTTCAGGGCACACACAGAATTGCATCTCCCTATACCAGGGAAAGGTAATGCGTCACAGAGCAAAATGAGAAACCTTGCAACAGCAGGACGAGTGTCAACAGCAGTTAGGGAGTGGAGGAGTGGGAAGAAGCAACAACCCTTTTGACTTAGGCACACAAGAAATTAGCAGCCTGGGAACACCAACTGTTGCCTTCCTCAGAACGAAAAACGATATATTTTTGCATTGCCGTGAAGTATGCCAGGCAGAACACCAAGGTCAGTGATGACTAACTTAACGATTGGGGCTGTGGAGGGGAGGAGAAGTCACAGCTTTGTTCCCACCATGCCTGCAGACTTTGTAGCCAGGCGGTTCCTCTCTGCCCCGGTTTCTCTGGGAGAAACTCAAGTGCCTTATCCTGAAGGGGTGCTGTGAAGACAGAGTGTTGCAAAGAAAGGATCCAGGTCAGTTTCCTGACAAACAGATAGCCCAGTTCTGGGAACCAGCCCAGTGCTGTGCTTAAGGGCTCGTACCTGATGGCATTAGGATGGATGAATGTAATCCTCTCTACTCAAGTCCTAGTACAGGGCTGGGAGCAGAAGGTGAGGTTTTACCTCTGTTTTCAAACGCTGGGCTGGATCTTCTTGGAATTGGTCTTGCCTTGCTGAGTTACTGGCAAAAAGACAGATGCTTCTGAGTTCAAGAAGTGGATCTGCTTTTTGCCACAGGGGATCACAATGTTGTACTACATGTGCGTTATGTGTTGCAGGACAGCATTAATCATATCATAGAATCATAAAATATCAGGTTGGAAGGGACCTCAAGGATCATCTGGTCCAATCTCTCTTGGCAAAAGCACTGTCTAGACAAGATGGCCCAGCACCCTGTCCAGCTGAATCTGAAAAGTGTCCAATGTTAGGGAATCGACCACTTTCCTAGCGAGATTATTCCAATGGCTGATTGTTCTCATTGTGAAAAATTTTCCTCTTGTTTCCAATTGGAATCTCCGCTGGAGTAACTTGTACCTGTTACCCCTCATCTTTTCCATGTGACTCCTTGTAAAAAGGGAGTCTTTATCTTCTTTGTAGCCACCCTTTAAGTACTGGAACATGGTGATAAGGTCTCCCCTAAGCCTTCTTTTCTCAAGACTGAACAAACCCAATTCTCTCAGCCTTTCCTCATATGGCAGGCTTCCCAGCCCTTTGATCACCTTCGTGGCCTTTCTCTGGGCCCTCTCCAGCCTGTCTGCATCTTTTTTGCATAGCGGGGACCAAAACGGAACACAGCATTCCAGGTGTGGCCTGACAAGTGCTGAGTAGAGTGGGATAACAACTCCTTTGTCTCTGCTGGTGATGCCCTTGTTGATGCAACCCAGCATCCTGTTGGCTTTCTTTGCCACAGCAGCATGCTGTTCCCTCATATTGAGCTTGTTGTCCCCCAGGACCCCCAGGTCCCTTTCACAGAGCTGCTCCCCAGACAGGTAGATCCCAGCCTGTGCTGCACTCCTGGATTATGTTTTTGCAGGTGTAAGACCTTACATTTGTCTTTGCTGAACTTAAATCGTAAGCGGTTTTCTGCTTCTCCAAGTAGATTTCTAAATGGGTGCATCTCCATATTTTTTGTTCCATTTCTAGAAGTGCTATAATCTGCCACCTGGTGTGGATCATGAAAAATCAAATTTTAAGCATTTCCTGTTCAGAAGTGGTGTTGATTTATAAAGTCAGAAAGCAAATTTTGGCTTTGTTACATATTGTAGGATCCATTGCCTTGGTTTGCTGCTGACACACGCTGAGAATCACTTCACCTTTCTTCTTATTTCACTGTTTAATAGAGATGTCTACAGTGGTTGCTGCCAATTAATATTTTTTTTTTTTTTTGAGAAAAACAGATGTAATAATGCATCTGACTAAAACAGACAGCCTTTGCCACAGGTTGGTCAGTACTTCTGAAATAAGTATTTTAAATGAAAAGACCAAAGGATTTGAAGATCATCCTCTTGCCTTTTGGTGTTGTTCTGCAGCAATTCTCACATCTCGCACTGACATTTGGTGGCATTGCTATAAACAACAATGGATCTCTTAATTTTAGAGTTGTCAAGAAAAGTCTCCATTTTCTACGTTAAGTTCCTTTTTCTTCTCCCTCCACTGACACCAAGAAGGGCAGGAAGAGCAGGAGAGGCTCTGATCCAGCAAACACGTGGGCATAGGCCACTTCTTTCAGGTAGAACTGATGGCCTCGAGGTGGCTGGGGTTGTGAATACAGCTGTTTGGGACAGAAGGCTTATGGAAGGGTTAGGGCTGACCTATGACTCAGTCCTTTAGTCCCCTGCTTTTGGACAGGTTGCACAGGTGCAGATCCTTAGTATTATGAGGGCATCTGTCTTTGTCTGAAATAAACAGGAGTTTATCCCAATGGCAGTTACATGCCTAAACACCTTTTGAGGACCTAATTCTTATACTGATGACTCTTCCATTAGTTAGGTGAACTATTCTGCCCTTTCTCCCTGTGTTGTTGTAAGATAGACATGTGACAATTTGTGAGGAGAGTTGGTACAAAAAATAGGATGAGAGGCCTAATACACAGCCATTTCAACAAGGTGTTATTGTTCTTACTGTATCTGAAGATGAATAATCACATAACAAAGCATGTTAGCATGGAGAGACTGAAACTGTAGTCATGGCAAATGTGTACAGTCTTATTGCCTTTTTTCTTAGATAAAGCCATAATTGTTCTCTGAAATAGTCTCTAGAGCTTCAGTTTGATTAGATTTACATTTTTACATGTGTTTTTTATTTCTAAGAAGGCTGAAAATTAAGAACTCTGGTGTTTCTTATCATTACCAGAACTTTTTTTTCTGCCTTTTAAAACAGAGGTTGTTGCAACCCCCGTGATGACCTCCATAGTAATGCAGGTCAGACATCAACACCACAATTACTCAACCCGTGCAAATCAATCCTATGGTGAATTAAATCTTTACTGCGTTTAGTTGTCAGTTTTGCAATTGTTACAGCTCTCCCACACTGCTACTGAAGACAGAAGTGCCTGATAATTAGGAACAAAGTAGTGTTAATTTATCATTAAGTACCACTGTAGTACTGACCAGTACTCTTCTTGATAGTTATTAGTACTTTCTGTGAGTAAATACCTGTGGAAGATAGATTTGTCAGTGAAGATTGGCCATTAGATGACATTGCTTGCTGGCTAATGTTGCAGGACAGTATGGAGGATGTCTCCAGTGTGGTCTCTGATGTGTGCTCAGCATCTCCTTTTATTCACCAGATCTGTGTGAACTCCATATCTGGTAGGCTGGTTACCTAGTCATGATGGGGAAAATATTCAGAGCATTGACTTCTTTTTATCCTGCCTTTGTTCCATGAATGTGGCAAGTGGGAAATGTGCTAAGAAAAAAACCAATTCGACACCACGTTTATAAAATAAAATCAAGTAACAGAATTTTCTTGAAATTTTGACAAGTCTGCCAGCCTTGTATAAAATTGTCAGTTTCTTACAGATTCTTCTCCAGTAATGATACAGATGAATAGAATAAATCGCAGAGCTCTAGCAATCCAACCAGAGCTTACTCAGCAATGAATTTTGATTGTTGCTTTAATAATCAAGGTTTGACTGTCAAAAGGTTTGACTGTCAAAAGCCCTTTCTCTCTTTTTTCAAAGCTTGTGAGTGTTCAGCTGACTGAAGGTAACTGAAGCTAGTCATGGAGCATTCTCCCTGTAAAGTTGTGCTCCAAGATCTTGATGTGCTGAATGCTGAGTATCTCTGTTATCTGTGACAATAAAATACCTGGAAAAATCATCTTTAAAAATTGATCAATACTTTTACCTTTACTTTTAAAAAGATTGGTGTGGTGTAACGCATCTGACTTGAGATATGTTCCACGTCAGCAGTAAGCTATTTGCTTCCACATTAGAACTGCTGCGGAGAATTAGATCTCTTTGTCATGGATGAGATCAGACCAACTGATTGTCAGTAGTCCAAGTATACATCAGACCAGCCTACTGATACCATTTCCAAGTGGAAATGCTGGTTTTACTGCTGGTAGAGACTTGTGGTTTTGCAAGACTCATTTTTAGAAATAGATTTGGTTGCCTCTCTTGATACTTAGCTACATGCATGTGTTTTATCATGATTGCTATGATAGCCTTCCAGGAATAGTAGGGCTGGCTCATGTTTCTCTCACTAGAAATCTTTCTTTCATCCTCTGGGAAGGTGTATTTTGTTTGGTACCCTCTTCTCCCTTGCTTCTGGTCCATCATTTACTACTTTATTGCTGAAAATGCTTTTAAAAAAAATAGTGGTTTAGCAGAAAGTTGGGAGAAAAGGAAACATTAGACTGCATGAATCCCTATAAAGGAGAGGAAATTGGCAGGTAGATAGGTTTATGACCCAGAAAAAAGAGCAGTAGTGCCTCCTGGGGCATTTTGGGAAAGGCAACTGGATTCCTTTGGGTGTTGCTATTGCAACCAGGTAAGTCACTGCACTGTAAGAGGCCGTGCACATGAAAGTCCTACTGAGGACTTTCAAAAGTGACCACACCATTTGGGTACTCTGTTTGAGGTGTGTTGAAAGCACCTAAATGAAGGCACCTGGTGTTTCTGGTCACTCTTCAAAGCCTTATCTCAACAGTTTGTATTTCTCAGTGGGCTTGCCTGAATGACTCAGAGTTGTAGTGATTTAAGTAACTTGCACTTATAGGGAAAGATTAACTCAATAAAGCTTCAAGCCCAATTCTGAGCTTGATTGGGGAAGCTGGTCTCACACCTTGAGTCTTGGCAATAGCCCCAGCAAGCTGTTTTGCATGGGTATCTCCTCAGACACATGAATGCTCACCTCAGCTGATGACTTTGTCTTCACATGGGTGCAGATGCCTGTCCTATGGATCAGTTGCAGGTTTTGGTCCTGTAACTAGCTTGTATTAGCATTTAAAGATTCCTGAAGATTCCAGGGGCCAGATACCTCTTAGATTCTAACCATAGAGAAGTATGCGGAAAATAGACTGCATTTGGGATTCAGGATGAGAGCCTGAGTCATTGAATAGGGTGTTATTGAAGGATGCAATGCTGTGGGTAGTCTCCTGTTTGTAGGACATCTGCTTTTAACTGACCTTGGTTGCATCAAATCAAGCAGCCTCTATGTGGCCTTGTATTCATATAAGCAGCCATGAGGCCTCTCACTGGCAGCTCCCTTAACGTATACCCTCCCTTCCTCAGCGGGTAACATTTCACAAATCCGTTTCTAGTGCTGCCAGAGGCTAAAGTGGAAAAACAGCCTGAGACAAACACAGTCATTCATAAAACTGAATCAAGGCTAGGTCCTGTAGCTCACAAGGCTTGAATAAGTGCACCCCAATACCTACCAGTTCGGGTCCACGACTTATTCACAATTTTTATTCTATCTTGCATACAGTTTCAGAAGTCAAAGGCGGAGGGGGGATATATACGGCAGGGACTTTACAATATTTAAACAGAAAAAAATAGGAACCCCTTTATGCAGGATTTTAATATTTTGTTACTATCCAACCAGCTGCTACTGTAACTTGGGGTCAAGTTTTCACATTTTTTCTCCAGAAAATGAGGAGGGATATTGGAAAATCTGTGAGCTTTTTTAGTAAGATGTTTTTCACTTTCTAGCTAGTGTGATTTTTAGCTCAAGTATAATTGATAATGTGTATGAGCCAGTTTAATACTTGAATTTTCCCCTGACTGCTCTTCTCTCCCTGTTTTAGGTATTCCTTCATAGGATGATTTTCTTATTTCGGAGAGAAGCATTACTTCATGTACTCTGTATCTGTGACACCCATCCCAGGAGCATGCAAGCTCTACTTGTTTTGTTGATGAACATAGTATTAGTAAGATGCTTTGAAGATGGTAAGCACCCTCGAAGTGCTAATATAATTATCAGCTTTTTTACCAAGTGTATTCCTAGGTGAAAAGGTAATATGGGTATAATTAATCCAAGATTAATTACAGGCAGGAGTCGCATAACATGTTAATGGATTGGAAATCACAAGTTACAAAAGTATCATTATTTTACAGTTTAAAACATAGGTTATAGAGCCAAGTGCACTAACAAAAATGCAAACATGAAAGTATTATGATGAAGTTATGGAAATCGTGTGTATGCATATACATGTATAACAGCATACTGCACAACATGGCAAAAAGGGGAGACTGCGTTACATTACCATCTTTTTGCAACAAAATGTTTTCAAGGATTCCCCATACCTGAAAGCACTGCTTCCACCTCTCTGTCTTGCCTTCAGTCACTTTTTTCCCCGTGCATTTTTTTCTGTGCAGTGCTCCATGATGAAACACTGCTGAAAAGCGGACCATATTTGTACTGTAAAGTTATCTCCTCACAACTTTACAGGCAGCCCTGACAGGGCCTGCAACAAGGTCAGAACTCCTGAACTTGACTGCTGACAGTGTGACTTTACTGACTGGGCTAGGCACATCTGGAAAGGTACGGGACAGCTAGGATTTCAAATAGGTGTCTGGTGTCTTTGGATCCAAGCTAAGAACAGTTATGAATGTATAAATATATCTGGGTTTCTCTGAGAAGTCAATAAATAGAATTGTACTTTACCATGGGTTTGTTGGTTGTGAGCCAAATCAAGGAAGCGGAGACAGCCGGTTAGGCGTATATATTCACACCCTCTTGCACTGACCTCAGAGCTTACCCCAACTGCATGTAACTTCTGCTTGATGCAGCAAACTATTTTTCATACTATTACAGTATGTCACCCCTGAACGCCAATCCTACAAATAGTTAATTACATTAAAAGGCCTATTAACTTCAGTAAAAGGACTACTTGTGCACAGAAAGCTGTGCAGTGCTGGGCCAGGGGCTAATAAAGGAAAGCTGACCATGTTCTTTCAAAGGGCCAAGACTACCTGAGGTCTCCATATAAGTTTAAATTAATTCTCCCAGGGAAGCAAACTATGAGTTTCAATTTCTGTGTTAGTAATAAGTCTCCCACCTTCATTCTCCATCATTTATATTCATTGGCCACAACAGACTGGAATCTCTGCGGTTTTGCTTCTATACAGAGTGAGATTTTATTTTCTCAGTGTGCAAGGTTTTCTATTTTCAGTGAAATCCTCTATTTCCCTTTTTCCCCAGCATGCTTTTGCTTATTCACATGGGTTATATGTTTTAATGAACGTTATTTTTTCTTGTGTCTCAGCTTGTCAGAAAAGTTTAGTAAACCTTGTGCCTTGTGACAAATGCATTTAGCAGGTGGATGGAGCATATGTGTAGCATGCTCTCTTTGGAGTTGCTGTCTCTGTAAATTACTGAGGTGCAGACCAAAAACATCTGGCATTTCCTTAAGGGGAAAGGTAAGCATAGATTGCTTAATGCTGGCCAGTCCTGGCAGGGCTCAATGTTTCGCTTCGTCAGAAAAAGGAGTTAGGGAAAACCAGCATGAAGCGTGTCTGCACCATGTGAGCACAGATACATGAACCAGTGTCACCTCAGGGCAAGGAGGCAGCAGCCCCCTCACTCCCATTCAGTACCTCCCCTGCCTGATAAACCACTGTCTTCCTTGTGATGTGGCATTATTCCAGGTTTGCATCCTGCTTGCATGGTAGGAAAGAACCATACTGCACTCACCAAGACCTTCTTTGCATCTAGGAAGTGCAAGGTTGCAATGCAAAGGGTAGGCTTTTTTGAACGGTGGCGCTGTGGGCCAGACACAACACAGCCATAAACTCATGCACAAAATGTGTAACTTAGGACTTGAACTGCTCCCCTTCGGCAATCATCTGGAATCACTGTGGCTAAGTTCCTGGGAATACCAGCACTGGAAAATACTGAAATCTTGAAAATAATTTTGGGATGGGAATCTCCTTTGGAAACCATGTCTTGTATGTCAGAATTGACTCTCTCTTTCATAAAATGCTACAGAATGTCTGCTCCCACTCCAAAGAGGGGCAGCTTTTGGGTCTAGCAAGTTTGTGGGAAGGCTGAAGGTTACATGTAAAAGTTCTTGGGAGAGTTTCAAATAACCTGCTTCCTGAAATTGTGCAGTTGAACAGAATAATAATTTGGCATCTACTGAGTGTGCATACACAAAGGACTCCCAAACTGAATGGTAAATCAGAGCGAGAACAAGCACGTTGGCTTCCTGGGAGGAGAGAAGAGAGGTCCCAAGTCCCATTGCACAGTGGTGTGCTATTTGATAACCCTCACAACACGGCCACAGCAGCTAGCCAGTGGAGGAAGACACTATAAGCAGGGAAAAGGCTCTGGTAGTAAGAAATTACAGGCCATTTGAAGTACATAAAAATGTACAAAATCCATTGCATTGAGATTTCCACCATAGTTGCTCTGCTGTGTAAAACTAATTGCAAAGATCATGTAGACAAAAAAATCTGTCACTGTTAAGAGCACACAGTTTTCTGAGCTACTGAGTTTCTTTAACATATCTGGGCTTCCATAATGATTTACACATGTAATAGAGCCAAAGAATTTAATCCAGTGTCCTTATTTCTCAGAATTTATTGCATTTTTAAGTGAACAACCTTGCTCAGGCTTTGCCTTTGTTCCTTATAACGTTGTCCAGTGGATGCTGGAAGCAAAGGAATTACAGTGCTCCAAGCTTACTGCTCTAGTTTAAAGAGGGTGGCGTGGCCCAGTGGGCTGGATCGCAGGAAATGGATTCTCCACTGGGTAACCTTGAGTGGCTGTTTTCACACCTATGAGCTTCAGCTCACTGCGTAGCTGAAAACGGAAAGGGGAAGGGGAGCTGATGGCACCTCCTCTTTGCAACTGTTTGAGGCATGAGCATAAAGCTCTGTGTAAGAAGCAAGAGTGACCTGCAGCTACACCTCTTGAAGCAGACTAGTTCTGGTACATGATTCAATTCTCCCATCTCACTCTCATTCTGTACTAAAAATATGTGTGTTTAATCTGAACACATTCTTCTGATCCATCTGTTCAACCTGTTTTTCAAGGTTAACAGTTAAATGGCTAAAAATATAAATAAGGATATACACAGGGTTTGCTGGAACAGTGGTGTAAAATTTTACTTCCTCTGTAATGTTACCTTCATCCGTCGTAGTCTTGAAGTGCAAGGGGTTCCGCCTGTGAATTACAGCTGTTACAGAAGAAAAGCATTTTACTGAACACTCTCAGTCTAACCTTTCACAACAGCTCTTTGAAGACAGAAGCAGAAAGTCTGAATTGTATCTCAGTTGCAGATGCGAAAGCCATGAAGAAATAATCAGTGAAGCTGTATTAGTTGGGAAAGTCCATTTCAGTATAAATGTAAAATGTTAAAAGAATATACACTTCAATATCTTTGGGAAGCTGAAAAGAACATGAAATCCATTTACTATTTGTAGATGAACCACAAATATTTGGATGCTAGTGTAAGGCTGTTTTAGAGCCTTTAGAAACAATCAGGGTATGAGTCAGGTGTTGTGTTCTCTATTAAAGGAAAAACATTTAGCTGCTTCCAGACCTGACATGAATAGAATCATTGTTTGTTTTCTGTTAGACCAACACCTAAGAGTCTTCAGCAGGGACTCTGAAAGATAGTTCCCTTGTATTTCTGTCCAGTTGTCTGTATGCTGTCCAGATTTATAAGACACAGTATCTGTCTCAAAGTACTTGAAGCCTTACTAGGCAAGACAGCAAAGTTCTGAAAGTACAGAGAAAGAGGAGTGAAATGAGCAGCCAATACCACTTAACACCTAGAAGCAGATATTCTGAGTCCTAGAGAAATGCCCTACACATCAAAACACAGTCTGCCTTTTAAGACACAGAATCTGTTTGAATAGTTGAAGCTATTCAGAATAATAATGCAAAAGAATCAGAAAAGGGATAAAATGTTGTGCTGTAGTATAATTATGGTGGTGTTACTGATACCTTAATGACCTATTTGATTTTTAGACAACATATTTTTTCAAAATTGTTAAATCTCATGTTAAAACCTAGAAGCACAATGTGATTCTTTAAGATACATGTAAAAATGAAATTATTTTCTCTGCAGAGTGGTTTTCCACCTGGTATAACATGGACTTTCTATTAGTAATCATAATAAACAGAACCAATGGCATCAAATGCTCATCAGTTCTCCACATTTAGGGCATTGTAATCTGTGTGTGTTCTTTCTCTCCTAAATCATGGCACAATGGAGAATAAGGCAGTGTCCTTTAGAAGGGTGTTTATATTTTCTGATGCTGCAGTTTTCAGAATCCACCAGAAAACAGCCAGAGCAGCTGGATGCATGAATGTCAGATGGCTTGAAATAGTTGTACACATGTTGTAAAGACAGCTCTGTCACACCTGTCAGTGTCCATGGGATTTTTCAATATTTTTGTTTCCCTGTAGCACTAAAGAAAGACCATGAATGAAGGAATGGCCATGAAGTATTTTTTCAGTGTTTTTTCAGTAGAATATGGAGGCTGGGTGAAGCAAATTTGTGAATGTCCTGGTTTGAGGTAAAACAGGACCAATTTTGTTCAGTAACTTGACTTTTTAGCTAGGCCTCTTCTAACTGCTGAGATTAACAGCATGTTGTGCAGAAAACTGTTCGCTCTCGGAGTGATAAGACCCATGTTTATAGTTGATGCCAAGGAATGGCATGCAGAGAGGCTCTTGCTTATACTCATTGCTATAACAACCAAGGGCAGCCAACTTTGTTACTTGCCCTGTTGGAGGGTCGGAAGCGGAAAAGTGTAGAGGGGTCACACCTGCGGGGAGGAGCAGACAGGACAGGTGACCCAAAACTGACCATCAGGGTATTCCATCCCATCTGCCTCATGCTCAGTATAAAAGCTGAGGGATCAAAGGGTCAGCTCTTTTTCTTCAATGGCCGGCGTCCTGGGAGGACTCTGTCTCTGCATCTGCCTTTGATCCTGATCCTGAATCCAGATCTGGAATCCCGTTCCTGTCCGTCACTGAGTCCAGTCTGGGACTTCCCCAGTGCCTGCTGGTGACGTGATTGTCATCCTGGGAGCTTGATACGGTTTTGTATACATTTCATTATTTTTATTATTTTATTATCAATATTTCATTAAAGTAGTTTAGTTCCTTCTAAACTCTTAAGTCTCTCTTTTTTCTCTCTCTTTCTTGCCTCCCGAGAGGAGCAAGAGAGAGAGAGCATCTGTCGTTCTGCCTGATTGGGCCAATCTGGCCCAAACCACGACAGATTTATTGGCGCCAACGTGGGGCACGAGCAAGGGCTCAACCAGGCCTCTGATAGATTGCTTGAATAGTTTGAATTCCGGCTTGCTCAGAGTTTAGAACAGGCAGCTTACATCATGTCGTTCTTAAATGAAATGTTGTATCGTGCCTTTAGAGAGCTTTGCTTAAAGTTAATTGATGCGACTCTGTTTAACCTGCCGAATGTGATGAATGGTTTATTTACCTTTTGTGTTTTTATGCGAAGGCTTAAATGTGCTATTTTGGTGTGGTTTGCAATTCAGATATATAGCATGATTACTTGGATAACGGTTCTACCTGCATACCTCGGGCATCACATGATAGACTCTATTACTAATTATACTTTTGGTTTTACCTGGGCCACTGTTATGAACAGACACTTGGACTGGCAGTTAGAAGATGCAGCTATCCCAGGCTCATCCTGTACTTCTATAATGCATGGTTACATGTCCTGTCTTCCTCTCAGTGCTGGATAATTACATGGAAATTATACAGACTTCTAAAATAAATCTCCTAAAACTTCCTACTGATTTCAAATATTTAAAGATTACTCAGGACTTTAGGAAGGACCAAATAAATTTCCTGCATTGGTGCCTGCCATTTTGGAGACTTTGGTCCAAATATAGAGCATCACATTAGTAATGAATTTTGCTCAATTTGCATTAAAGGCATTCAGGTCATAAATACCACCTTTCCAAAGAAGGACATAATTTCACCTGGAGGTTTTGTTTACGTCTCCTGCTTGTTTTTTGGGGGTCCCATAAATGAGGAACTGAGCAATGCTTTTTCTATGGTGGGATCAGTTGTCAAGCTTCTCTCCCACGTTGAGTCTCTGATAATCTGGTTGGATTAATTCTGCACTCATTCATTTCACACAGCAAGGGGCAGTTGTCTTTCCCTCCACCAGGTGCCCAATGGGTGGCTATCTTCAAAACATGCTATCTTTTGTAATTCCTGCCCCTTTTCTTGAGTTTGAAGAACCATTAGCAGGACAGGGGGAGGAAAAAAGGTTGATCTTGATGTTTATGGACTCTGGCCACAGCAGCAAATAATTTGGCAAAGAAAGAGCAGTCCAGAAGATTGAAACATTTGATGCTGCGATCATTACAACTACCCTGTATGCAGTTCAGGTTTTATTTCAAGCTGGATTTAGTCTAGCCCCCTGAATTAAGCCTCTAGACTCTTGTGAATCAAGCAGAAGTCATTGGTGCAAACTCTTCTGTCCCCGTTAAGGCCTGGAGTGCATTTGCTATAAACCAGAGCAGAGATTTTGAACAGTTTTCCTCTGAAAGGGAGGAAAACTTCATATATCCCAAAACCACTCTGCATACGGAACCAATGCTCAGAAAGAGGGTATTACTGCAGATTTCTCTTCATAACTGCACTGCTGTTTCAAACAAAAAATGTTAATATACCTGTAGCCTTACATGGGGATGGTCCAGGAAATATTACAGGTGTTTGCTGCAATGACACCATGGTCAATGATGTAATGCACTGACACCAGTCCTACTAGTGGCAATGGGCCATTCCTACCTGTAGGTACTGCACCTTACAGCAAATGTTCACAAAATTGCCTTTTTAAACAGTAGCCCCCTACATTTCATGGAGGCTGGTATGATAGGAAAATGTATATATTCTTTCTGTTTGCAATGGTTCTTGCCACAAGCAACACTGTTCATCTGGCTTTGGTCTTTGCATCTTGCAAATGTGATCACAGAAAAGAAGTGCAGATTTTGAAATCTGGTATATTGAATTAGTCATTGGTTCATTTTACCATGCTGTGAGAAGTACGTGCAGAGTCATTAATTAACAGCTGGTCTCCTGAAGTGTTCTGTACTAAAAGATGATTGGTGCGCATTCAACATTTTGAGTCTTGGCATCATAAGCAATTACAGAAATGGTGATGGAAAGTTTCAAAAACAGCAGTGATGTGCAGCAAGAGTTCTGGTCCATAATTAGTCTGTCCTATCTAGTTTAGGGGTTTGTATTTTTGAAAAGTACATTTTATTAATCTGATAAAAATAAGCATAATGGTAAATATGGAATAGATTAGTAACAGCAGCAGTAAAAAGAACAAAACCAGTCTTGCTATAAGTATGGATGTAATTCTGATAGCACAGCTTCATCAGTAGCTCTCTGATGCATCTCAAAGATAGAGTTTAAGTACTTAGGAGATGTACAGAAAATTGAAAAAAAACAGAGCTGATACTGATCAGTCTCAACTGCAGAGCTTTGCAAATGAAAAGGCTGATCACACATCAGACCTGATCTGGCATCTGCATGAGATGGAATGGGATAGCAAGCAGTGAAACATGCTCATGAGGTGTTGTGGACAGTGCTGGGACTGCCAAACCTGTCCTGAATTAAAAAACTCTGCCTCAAAAACACCATCTGCTCTTACAAATCTGAATATTTTAGTGATCAGGGCTGCTAAAAAAACTGCAACAACATCCTTCAAATGCATGCATCATATATTCAGACTATGCTGTCATCAGATAATAAAGCTGTGATTAAAACAGAACAGGAGGTGCTGAAAATCAACAATTACACCTAAAGGAACAAATGCTTGCACAGTAAGTGAGGGCAGCTGTCCTAGATTACCCCAGTGTTCACAGGTGTTTGTGAACCCTACAAATAAACAAGTTTATATTTTTCCACTACTGCAGATTCAGAGAGTTTTTATGTGACACAAGTTTAGTAGAATGTCATGGCGACAAATGCCTTGGATGTAAAATCAGATAAATTAAGGTTTGCTCACCTTGTAATTGTTCAATATGTGTGTTCCTCTCTTGATACTCTAGACTGTCTATTGCAGACCAGGAGTGTGGTCAGATGAAATGGGCCTGATCCTGAGTGAGCCAGGTATCAGTTACAGAGTCTGGAGTAAAGAGTGGAGCATTAGAGAGTTAATCTTGGATAGGTATTCCTCTTTCAATTCAAACCATTAAATGATCCAGACTGACCTCCCCTATGTAGACAGTCGGCTGGCACTTTGTATTCATCACTTTAGTTTTGAGCTGGGATTAGGTAAGAGACTTTCCAGACTGCACGTGCTAAGTAATGGTTTGGCTTGCAGTAAAAGTGCAAAAAAGCTATTTAGCACCAGCTATTTATGTAAACATTGCTGTTATGATACTGTATTTGCACTCCTCCAAAGTGGATGAAGTTGAACAGCTCCAAGGCATTTTTCTGTGAAATTAGATAACCCACACAAAGGGTTAGGGAAGAATAATGATGGCACATTAAATTCACACCTGCTCTTATTTGACAATAAATTCCCTGTGTTGACAGGATCTGAGAGCATAGAGCTCGTAAATGGATTGTACACATAAACTGTGGTGTGGTTGCAGCACACAGGCAGCCAAACAGCCTTGAGTGTTCAGCGGAAGCACAAAGGATTATGCTAGAGAGCAGCAGAGGCTTTGTTGGCTAAAGTAAACAATCGTGGTGTTACAGAGCAAAAAGAAGGAAGGAAAATACAAAATGGGGACAGTGGTAAAATAGCAATGTCAGCTGGAAAGCTGTTGTACAGAGCGTTGACTGACTTTGTGACAGGAATTTAAAGATCTGGACTCAGAGATTTAGAGATATTAAGGCATCACTTCACAGAGCCTCGCAGTGTCTAATCTGCTTACAGGAGTGACCCCTTAAGGTGCTCACATTTTTTAAAAAACAAATGGCCAGACTTTTGTGGTGTTTTCCTTACCTATGCTATGCTCACAAGTACCAGAGTTCTTTTCTCTCCCCGCTACAGCTGTAGGCATAGTCGTCAAGATCAGTGCGACTTGCCCTGCACGTCACCCATGCATGAAGCACCTGGTTCTGTGTTGTGCGTGCATGTCAAGGCGGTGGCCTTGGCATGCTGTCTTGCAAAGCACTGCTGCAGCATAGGTCTCTGTCCGCAGCATCTCTCTGACTCCTGGGCTTTTGCCATGTGCTGTCAGTAACACCTACATGGTGGCCTGTGAATTCAGGTTAGTTGTTATGGACATCCTGTACTTGGATTTTTGGTATATCTCTTTGTCTGAACTTGTGGTTTAAAGCCATTTTAATCACTCAGTTGCAAGGTGCGTATGTCTTGTTATGAAGGCAATGCCCAGTATGGCACTGCTGTGGGTGATTTCCCATTGGAGATTTTGCTTCCTGGCGGTACCACGGTGCTTCAGGTACTTGTTTCATAGGCACAGGTCTGTCACGGCCTGGAAGTCAAGCACCAGGCTGACCAAGAAGAGATGGTGTAGGAAGTGGGTGAACGCACTGCCCCTCACAGTATCTGGGAGGACAGAGGTCATACACCCAGAGATTCACGGTAATCAGACACTTACCTGCATCTGAAGGAACAAATGTTTCCTACTGTTGAAGAGGGGTAGATGGGCTATAAATGAATTTCTTTGTCATTGCTTATCACAACTGGGGCCAGAGGGCTATGCTGAGTTCAGAAAGTAGCTCATGTTTAGATAGGCAAATGGGAGGTGGACTGAGGAAAGCGACCTCAGAAAAATATGTCCTCAAAGCAATGTTCTGCACTCAAGCAGAATTGCAGTACACATGCACTCTTACCCAGGAGAGGAGCTGCTTTGCCCTCTCTGCTCAGTTACTCCCCTTCAATTTTGGGAAGTGCTTCTTGTAAACTTTATCACTCTTGATGGCCTTGTACTGTAAATGTTTTATGTGGAAAGGCACTGCTCTGCTGGGAGAACAGAGGAGCTTACCAGAACTGTCATGCTAACAGTCTGGGTGAGTCCAGAGGAGAAACCCACAGGCTGGGCTGTGGAGCTGTTGCTGTCTGTTGCTGTGGATCCTCAGCCTTCCTAAACCGCAGTATGCCCTGGCTTAAGGCGGAGAGAAGTCCATGCGCATCATGCAGGCATCACCCATGCATGAAGCACGTGGGCTGTGCTAGCACAGAGAAGTGCCTGCAGACTGTCCACATTCCTGTGGCTGCACTGCCCACACAAGACACCGCAGGAAACAAGCATCCTGGGCTCAGCCCTTGCTCTAGGCAGAAAATGTTCCCTAAGACACCAACCTCCTCCTCTGGCTGGAGTTTCTCAGATTTTCAGGTCTGCTTTTCTGTAATTTGTTTTCATTTTCTAATGAAATCTATGTGATGAAATGAGACAATGGTCCCATGTGAGACTTGTATAGGCCGACTCGTGCTTGCCATTAATTAGCAGGGTTTCAGTTCTTGATTTCGAACTATTAAAATAGTTAAGTTTGTATGAAGGCTTAATGACAGAAAGTAGCCTGAATCTTACACTCAGTAATGTCAGTAAGAGTCCCAGTAGGCAAGGTGTTTCTGGTTAGCTGCTTCCAAGCATTGCTTCTGGTGACCTGCTCATACTGTCTCACTGGTCTGCACCACCAGCAGAGTGCTGATTGCAACAAACGAATGAGGACTGCATGAGTCCGGTACATAGTAGGTGCCAGCTCAGGGAGACTTTTCTCATTACAATACCTTAGAGAAACTTTAATTGCAGTTCCCCCTGGCCAGCTGTTGAAAAATGGTTTATCCTCCCTCGGCTGGAGCTGAAATTCAAGTCACATGCTCATGCCCTTACTACTTAAATTTGAATATCTGATGTCAACAGTGTGATTAAGAGTAGCGCTGGACTCTTGCCTAAACGAACATGGAAAGTCATGAAGATGATCCAAATCAGAGTAGGGCAAAAGGTGGGTGGATCCCACGCTGAGCAGTGACTATACATGTGCTGAGTCAGGAGTGCAGATGTGGGAGCTTAACTAGCACTTAACACCTTTTCCTGCTCAAAACCCTCCCTCACCCCATCCTTGCAGGTAAATCCATGCCTGAGAATGTTGTGGGTTTTAAAACACATCAATAGACTTTTCCAGTTTTCCTGTTCTGCAGCAGGTCAGAGAGAGTATGTATGCAATGTAAACGTGCCACACAGAACTGGACTGGTATAGCACATATTTAACACATAATCGCTTTCTCCAAACCAGCAAATTTTTTAGTTAGCTTACCCTTGAATGAAGATGATTTTCCCTGTTTTGCCTGTGGCTCCTTTGAGTTCCACAACGGTTAACAGGCTGGTGCCTTAGGAGATCATCTGTCTTATCTCATGCCAGTTGCATTATCTTTTATATGTCTAATTGCCTTCCCATTTTAAAAGATATTCCTAAATTCTTGGCTTAGATGTAATAAAAACATTACTTCACAAGTCAGGGTGTTCTGAGGACATTATTCTACCACACAGACATGACTTTTTTTAAAAAAAAAAAAGTTTGACCAGGGTTTTCCTCCATTTTTCTTTCCCCTCCTTTAGGGTACAAGCCAACTCAGGCCTTACTGGGAACAGAAACAAAACCATAGATGACTAGATTGTGGAAAGACACAGGAAAGGGAGGGGAGTGTCTTCCCTCTGAGTTTCTTGGTACTGAATGGCTGTCACTGCAACAGCTCACAGTGCAGGAATGAATAAGTATAACAACCCAGAAAAAGAGAATCGGAGTATTCAAGGAGGAAAGGACCAGAAAGAAATGTAAAACTATGCTGAAAGATAATGCAATCATACTGAACAAAGGGAAAACCTTGCCCTGAACATTACACTTGGGTCTGTTTGAAATGGAGGAGGGTTTGAAACAGGCAACAAAAATAATCAAAGCTGGAGAGATGTCGGTAAGTAGAGGTTGAATATACTCTGTTCTGAGTTAGGCAAGAGGTGAAGAGAAGTGACAGGATAGCCCTCAGTGAGGTAGAGCACCATAAAATATTTCAGGGTTTCTGCTCAATCTTGCTCACCTTGTGAGACCAGGAGGGGACACTCAGTGAAGCTAAAAGGAAATCTTTTTTACCCAGCAGATAATGAACCCTTGGCACTCACTGCCACAAGATGACATTGCTCTCACCCGTATAAAAGGAAGGTTGAAAGCTTTCCTGACTATGAAGCATCAAATCAGTGAAACAGGGAATTCTCTTAGTTAATCATTCAGTTTTAGATGAATTGCACACCTAACATCCAAAGACTGGATGGATTAAAGTATGTATGTTATGATTACTTCCTTACATTAGCAATGTAATACTGGTGGTGCAACAGTCTCAATTTCATTACTATATATGCCCCCTCTAAGAAGGTTCTACAGCTTTTTCTTTCTATACAAATTTATCTATGTCAATATAGGTAAAATCTTTGCTGAAAGCGCGAAAATGATTGAAACCCTATCAGAAATTAGCAGGATAGCACTTCTTCCCCAACCAATAGAAGCATAGTGGTGGTGTTCGCATGTTATTTTGAAGCAAGTGCTGAAAGGAGATAAGGTGTGTACTATGTCACCTTTAGTGTGGCTACAATGCTTGTTTTATTTAGGAGCTGCTGGAATTGTGTTGCATTACTTCAAAGTGGCCATCCATATGTTCTAATGTACACATTCGTAGAAACAGGGTGTTGTGCATAGATAAGGGCTTAAGCAGGTTTCAAAGTGCTATTATCTCAGTTTGCCAGCATCCGGATGGATCTTTCTTGATTTTCTGTCTCTTTGTATTTCTCTTGCCTTTCTAAAAACTTGGTAACTATGCACACACACACACTCATGCACACAAATATATATGTATACAACAAACATGAATGCATACAGCAAACCCAAATTTACATATGTGGGTGGAGGGGTCAGTATGTGTGTGTTTAATATTTTTTCTTTGGGGTTAAAGAGAGAAATCTGTTTTCTGTTAAAATTTCCCTCAAGTTTCAGACGGTCTCTTCTGATCATTCTTATAAATGGCCTTTATTTACTCATATGGCTTTCCAGATCTCCTTCTCTGCCCCCGTGATTTTCTCTGTTGTAAACAAAAGAATGCTGAACACAATTCATAGTGGAGTGGACCCAGAAGCACACAGCTCCAAGATAAGAGCCACTTCTGGTCAGCATGCAGACATGGAAACACACCTGTGTTGACAGTCTTGGACATTTCTAGCTTCCCAGGCTGGCCAGAACCGTTTGCTACTGCTGGTGGAGTAAAGTCTAATCTGCAAAACTATATGCTGGCTGGTGTTGCACTGGGATGAATTCATGGTCAGAGCTTCTTAGGACATATCACAGGGTGGCTGTGATGTGAGCCTCCCTAACCTGAAGAAATTTGTCTTCCCTGTTATCACTACAAGTTGTCATGCAGGCAAGCAAGTTTAGAGACAACAGTGTTCCCAGCATGCTGTATGCTCGGGGGAATACTTGAAAATCTCCTGTTGCATCTTTCCTGCTAGTGCAGCTGTACCTCTCCTAGCTGCTGGGGAGTCTGGGTGTGAAAAAACATACTTTGCCTTACCTCCAGCACACACAAAAAAAAAAAAAAAGGAAACAAAGAGGTGGAAGAGGTCTCTGATAAATGTTGCAAAAGGGTGTTTGGCAGAGCTGGAAATAAAACACGCATTGTCTGCATCCTTCATCTGCATCGAAGTAGTGCAGCTCCCACAGGAGTACCAACCACAGCATTTAGGTTATTCAGTCCTCAGCCCTAGGGAGGCTGCATCATCCATACAAAAACTACAGCCTGTAAATATTTAACAGAGTTAACACAGCTTCCCACATATGCTCTGGGGCTATCTGTAAAACATTCAAAACGGGAAGGATACAACCCAGGAAATACACTTGTGGAGCCAAGCAGTGCTAGTTTAACCTAAAGTCTGAACTTGAACAGATAAAATCGTATCTGTTAGTTACAGATACAAGGCCTTAAAAACTTTCAGGTTAACTTTCCTTCATTACTGAAATATAAAGATTTGGGTTTCCAAGACTCCCAATGCCTTTGTCAGGCAATAGATGCATGTTTCAGTGTAAAAATCTGAAACTTTTTTCCCCCAGTGGATCCCAGGAAAGGAGGAGTTAGCAGTAGAGATGATCAAAATGTGTGATGAATGCAGAGCTTCTCTCTGAGGGTGCAGGGGGGAGAGGGATTTTTCAAATTATTTCTTTGCACACATGTTAGTGTTTATAAATCCCATCTGATGGAATGATCTGAGTATTTTTGAATGGCTTTGCTGGTAGCATTTGTCAGGGTAAGTTCAGAATCTGCCTGAAAATTTTATTTGTGCAGCTGCTGAGCACTGAAGTCAATGGAAGTCCTTGCTGGTCTGAAATGGGACTACTCTGTGTTGTATAAGGAAGTCAGTAAGCAGCCCTCGGACAGAAAACAGATTTCTCCAGGGTTGGTATGATCAGTTTGAGGGGCCCACTGTGAACATTTTGCAGTGTCCTTCCTCAAAATATTTCATTAGGATATTCCTCTTCTCTCCATTGTATAAGAAAAAGGATCCTTTTTGTATTTATAGACACGTTAAACCTTCTGCCTTCTGCCAAGCTATTCCCTTGAGGAATGCCTTACAATGCTTTGTATTGTGTCCTGTCCTTGTGACATGGTTTTCTTGCCAACCCATCCCTGCTGAATGACATACTGCCTCTGCTGACCAATCTCTACTTTCTCTAAATGAAGAAGAAATGGATATAAGCAGTATGTGTTTGTAACAACAACTTGCCACCCAGAAATCTGTGCAGATACTCTGTGAACTACATCTCTCCTGCTTCAACTTGCAGCACCTACCACAACTGCTTAGTGACTTGGCCCACAACACACATCATTGCAAAGTGTTGCATTTGCTGGGCAAAATCAGATATCAGCAGCACTGACTAGACACCTTGAGTTATAAAGTGATGCAGACCTTGGTTTGATAAGTGTCTTAAGGGTAATAGGCAGGGAGGAGAACTGGAAACAACTTGCAAGCCCAGTGCTTGTGGGACCTGAGGTATCCTTGCTGGATGCTTTGACATTGTGTAATTACAAGTGGCAGACGTTAATTCCCTGGGGGCTAGCCAAACCAGATCAAATGCATTAAGCTGTGAGAATGCGTGAGAAGCAGGAAGAGTGCTTTTTTTCCTCTCTGAAAAACACTGGTGACTCTGGATACACAAAACAGGCAAAAATGGGTTTCCTAATTCAGAGATGGCACTTCCTGTCAGTTGTCCCAGGACCGAATCAAGCTGAGCCCTTGTGGTGTTACAGCCACATGTTACTGGTTGGAAAAGGTTCAGACAGGATGTACCTGCTGGTCATTGGCCACAGCTTGTAGCTTACCTGCCTTCTTGCACTTACATGTGATTGAATCTACTTGCAAAGGACCAATCTGCCTAATTTGCTGAATAAATCCTGTTTCAAAGGAACACCTTTGAGTAATGTTTTCTACAGAAACAGGGCTGGCCTGCGTCTGTTCTCTGATATTGCTGTTGGTGGGATCCAAGCTAGATTCATGCCTGATATTTCAGAAGACTTCATGCAGTGTGCAACTCCTGCACGAAGGAATGCCAGATTGGTGAGCTGATAATCAATACAGTTTCCCCAGGTGGCTGGAAAGGCATATAAGTGAAACCCTTACATACACTGCTTAGCTTGCTTCTCTTTATGCCTGGAACGGAATTTTTCTGATCCTTCCCCCATTGTTCTGGCAGCATCACTTTTGCTTTATTCCTGGGAAGTCAGAGTGAAAATGTCACTGTTCAGATCTTTAATAATCAGAATAACTTATCTGATTCAATGAAATGGTTCCCATTACTCTCTGTCGACTTTGAATCAAATCCTCATTTTCCCACCATTCAGAATAGGAGGTGAAAGCCACCTTGACCTCAGTTGTTGAAAGGTATTGTAAACGTCTGGTCCCTGGAGCTGGACCTGCTGTCAGCTCTGGGCTGAGAGACCCCAGTGAACTGCAGAGGTCTGGTGGCAGGGGAGCTGAATAGGAAATACCATGAGAAAGCTCCCTGCCGTGACTTCAACAGGGATGAGGTCAGGCCTTCTTCATATGGAAAAGTATGCAACAGTAGATGCTTTCTATACACAGTTCTCCAGTGGCCCTTAAATCTCCTGCTAAGAAACCTGCCTTTGCCAATCTTTAAGGATCATAAAGGGAGTTTATTATTATATTATACTTGTTTCTCCCAGAAGAAGCAGGGGAAACATTAAGAAGGGATTGTCCTGCTAGCTGACAGTTATTAATTTCTTATGAGTGTTTGGAAGTCCAGATCATGTGTTGATATTCTCAGGCTGTATTATTCTTCCCACGTTTTTTGAGGCCTCCACATCTTTTCTCAGAAGGCTTTCTTCTTAACCTAGGCCATTATTAGTCATAGAAAAATTAGCATGACACAGCCGCTGTGTAGCTCATTGCACATGTAAGGTAGGCACCAAAACATTTTGCCCATAGACCAGCAAAGCTGATTTTTTTCTCTGAAGGATGAGATATTGCAGCTACAGATGTTCTGTGTCTCTGCTGGGGGTGACTCATGCAGCAGCCTGGATAGCTCGTCCCAAGAGTGCTGTTCTCCCTATAACTTCAGTGAAAGAAATTAAAATGCATTATAATAAAAGCAGTATCTGATAAATCCGCTGCAGTTAGGCATAGCTGCAGGCTTTAGCCGAGCAGATAGGCTGGCCTCAAAGAGCTATGACTATGAGGAAAATTATAACTCTGGGAGGATAAATTCTATGCACAAAATGTAACAAAAAAGCCCTTCTATCACACATGCTGTGCAGCCTTTGGGAGAACGAGGATGTAGTTTGCTTTGTCTCTCGAGTGGCTTGAGTTGAAGCAGTATACCGACCTCCCAGCCATTGCCCAGCAGCCCATTGCTGAGGGCAGGGGCAGGCTGTGCAGGCACTGTACAATTTACGTGCTCTGTCAGTACCTGCCGGTAGGAACCATGAGAAAATAACTGGGTTCAGAGCATATGCGTTACTCTGTGCTCTTTTCTGACACACTTAGGGTCAGGAGAGAAAGTCACACTGAAGCGTTCTGGCTGCTGCCCTTTCTTGTGGGTGTTGATGGGAGGGCAGAAGTGTAGCTGGAAGGCAAAACTCTGCACAGCCAAGCTACAAAGCCACCAAGGCAAAGCCACAGGCAGCAACAACCAAGAAGTGTCTGTCAGATGCAAACATCAGGGTCTGACTGGGGGCCTGGGGGCAGTTTTGAATCAGTCTGGTCCTCCTCGTGCTCTGATCAGAGAGCAGGCTAGCCAGTTTTTCCTCCCCCTGGCACCAGCTATGAAATCAAGCCTCCCGCACAAGGTGAAAATACCACCAGCATTTCACAGGAATGCTTTTGGCATGCGACAGATGATGGCTGAGTCCCACAGGTTTCCTAGGCATATCCTTCACAAGCAAGCTGTGGCATGGTGGGAGATAGGGGATGCATGATGCTGGAGGCTGCTGCGTCCTGTTTGTGTCCTGTTTGGGAGAAATGTTACCCACATTGCTAAGGCAGATAGTCCAGTCTGCTGCACTGCCAGGAGGAGGCACTGAACGCTCTTCTCATAAACCTGGAGTAATGACAGATATTTTTCACCCAGTAAGCCTGTGCATGTAATCTGAACCAAAAATCTACTTGTACTTAGCACCCTTTAAATAGAAATTATATCTAGCTCATTACAGTCATTGTGGCTAATAATCACTGACAGATGACTGAATAAAGCCAGGACACAGCAACACAGCAGAGGAGTGGGTGGTGCATGTGCTGCCTTCAGTGACCGAGTTCTGTGTGTCACTTCAGTATGGGGGACTGAGCCTATACTGTGGCTATAAATTGCACACCTCTGCTTGTGTTTTGAAGTATGTCCATATGGGAGTGAAGAGATACTGAAAGCTACCCTAGATTCTCCAGTCTGTTGCTGGCATTGCTCCCAGAATGCAGCGTGCTGAATCTTTGAATTTACCATTACAGGGATGTTGGAGGAATTGTTTATCAAAGAAGGAAAAGTCTTTCTTTCCTAATGAAATAAAAAATACATATAATGTTTCTTACAACTAGAACTGAGTGTAATGAAGAGACAAAACTGAAATCACAGAAGTTATTTTTGACGTGTTGATGTGTGTAGCCTTAGTCATCTGCCTTAAATTTTTTTACACTAAGCTTTGAAAGCCAAAGATATAATGGAAAATGTAGGAAATTGAAATATTGAAATTAAAAAATAAATTGGATTCAGCTGTGCAGGTAATCCCCCACACTTTTTTTTTTCCCCCCCCAGTGTATGTTCTGCTCATACTGAGATAAGCTAATTGGAAAAAGAGAGGACTGTGAGCTTGAAGGTTCATGAAAAGCTGGTTTCAAAGTACCTTCCTTGATTATAAAATTTCCATTTCTTCAGTTGCTTGGTGACATAAATCATTGCATCATGGTTAGAGAAAAAAGCCATGTGATTCATGCAATTTCCTACATTTCAAATTGTATATTTGATTGCTGTGTTTATAATCTGTGTAAATAACCTAAACCACTGTTCAAAGAGGACAAGCAACATAATATAGAATAATTCACCATGTGCATCCAGAAACTTTGAGAATCAGTGTCGACAATGTCAAAGCAATTAATGAACAAAGATTCTTAACTTTCGCCAGCTTTAATGAACTCCATGTTCTAAAAGCACTGATTAGTCCCTCTCTGGTGGTAGGAGATAACTAGGAAAAGGAAGCTAAACTCAGAAACATGAAAGCCTGTGGAAAATCACATTGGAGGTTAGGCCCAGGAAAAAACTCTAGTTGGCTAGTTTGCATCTTAACAGATCAATTATCATCAGTGGTCTAGTAAGAGTATTGTCTGCTTGGCACTACAAATACTTTGAAGAACCAATTGGAGAGCGCTGACAGGTGTGCGTACTGCAATCGTGCATGCCTTTTGTCATTTGCTGGAGGAATGGCTTTGAATAAATGGTAGTGAATCATATTGCCTGGTGATGCACACAGGGCATTTTAATTAGCTATGTCAACTAACTCCCAGCCTTCTGGATGACTTGTACTTGCTGTACAAGCTGGCAGAGAAACTATCACCTTTCCTACAAATTAGTTTTGGCCAGCCTTGGTAGATGACTGTCAGTCCGTAATAACAATGTGTGTCTGGAAGGGCTTTGCATCAGTCTGCTGAACTACAGAAACAGCAGGAGTCTGTTAACAAGGTAGCAAAGTGAAAAGTGTGCTTATTTTGATATATGAACTCTCAGTATTTTTTTTTTAAGCAGCTAGGACAAAGAAAGATAATCGGGAGTATTAGAAATACCAGTCCAGTGGCACACAGCTGGAGGGTGTCACTGAAAAGTTAAGCTTTATTCAGTGTTGCTGTGTTTTCTAAGGCTTGCAAAGGTCCAACTCTGAGGACCTAGGTGAAATGTAAATGCTATTAAAAAAAAAAAAAGGGGGGGAAAAAAAGAGGTTAGAAAAGAAAGTTTAGTCATCCTCTCCCTTTGTGTGCAATTCCTTTCCTGCTTGCACTGCCTATAGGGAACTAGGCCACCTAAACCTAACAATGACATATGCTTGTACCACCTCAGTCCCACCTGTTCGATACTTGAGTGTGAAGCTGAACACCTGAACGTAGTCTCCTTTTTTAATGTGCCTAAGTTGTTGTGACATTAATGGTTACCTGTGAGTTGTCAGAGGTCATCAGGGACCCTTAAGGCTGAATTCTGGCCCATATAATGCACAAGGAAAGGATACTCCAGCCACAAAAGTTGTGGTGAATACAGCATGTGGCCTATAGTTGTTAATTATGTTGGTTTCAGTAATTAGTCTGGCACTGAACACACCATAACATTTCAAGGTCTCACAATTTGTGCAAGTTTGGTGCCTTGCCCAACCTCTAGGTTTTCCTCCCATTGTGCCAAATCCTGTATGTGTCTGTAGTGTCCTCCATGCGTTTGCTATCTGTGAGTCCCACACAGGAACCGAAATGGAAATGTGTGCAGAAAGCCACAGTGATGTCCATGTAGATTATGGCTTTTTTTTTCCTGTATAGGTTAGTGCCCTGATGTGTCTGGACTAGTGGTTTAACGAAGAAATAATCAACAACAGAATTTTTCTCTGTTGATTTAAGCTAAAACTCAAACTTCTGGTTTGTTTCACTGCACCTGCAGCTGAAAGAAGTTATCACTGTATGTGTTATGAAAGCTGTGTGTCAATACCCATCTCTGGTAGGGAGAGAAAATTTGCTTGTCGGATATTTGGCAATATTTAGTTTTCCCAACAAAATTGAATCCCCACATGTTAAATCAGTCCAGCTGATTTCCTGTTCCCCTCTCCTTGCCATTTCCCTTCCACCTCAAAGGTTACAAGGTTGTATAAAGGCTTGGGTTCTCTCTCTCCAGTAAATTGTTATTTAAACAGTCTGGTTAAATCAGGAGAAAAACTGCAATCCTTATTCTCTGTCCAAGCCACCTATTCGGACTAAAAAAAGTTTGCATGAAAAGTGATCAATACTTAATTTACTTAAGTAATTTGAGAGCTCTCCAGTGCAGAGGTGTAGGAGATGCCTGCCTTCTCTGTTTTTTTTACAGATTCCTGGAAAGCTGCCATGTCTTCCATTCTTGTTTCTGACATAGAAAAAGGACAGGCAGATGTAACTATACTAAAAATGAAAACACACTTAACTGTGAGGCACCAGCTGCGTTCTGAGATCATAAAAACAGTGGCTACTTTATAAAAAGACATCTACAGAAAGTGGCTCAGTGGCAATTTACAAAATCAGATCCACAGAGGTTTTGAGTCACTGAACTCCCGTTTCATCTGATGGGCTATACATGCCATAAAAAGCTTGGGAACCTGGGCTAGGAGCAATATAAGCTAGTTGAAATCAGTCCTGGCAAGCTCAGCACTCCCAGAGTGTGGTGGTTAAACACCACCTGAAGAACCAAAATACTACTGAGTTTGTTGGTGGGGCTTTTTTTGTCCAGCTCCAGACTTTGTATATGCCCTGGACAAGTTGTGTGGGCTCTCTCTCAGCTCCTCAGGGTTATTCAGGTTTTGAAGTGGCATTTATCGTATCTCTAGTCTAATCTGTATGTGAGAAGCAGCATTTAAATACTTTCAAGGATCTCAGCTTTTCTGTCCCAGAGAAATGTGAAAACACAGGTAACAATTCTTCTGATATAATAGATGGATGAGAGAGAAAATTATGAGGCACTCAGGTTCTGCAGTACTGGAGAAGATATGACTGCCTGGGGGTGACCAGAGGGGTGTTTATAGGAGCCAGGACTCCCAAAATTTCCTGCTCAGCTAGATCACTTTTTATAAGCTTTGCAATACTTTCAAACAGCTGCCCATGTGTTATCTTTTAAAAACACAAGCAGAAGTGTGATTTAGCGGCAATATAGGTTTTACATGCACACAGGCAATTCCCAGCTAACTCTCTAGGAAGTATCCCCTGTGTTTCCGTCCTCACGTTACTTGACTCCTTTTCCCCAGCGCTGCCCTGCTCCTGTGTCGTCTAATTATGTGCAAGCTATCAGTGGGTGTCAGGTGCTTTTGAGTACTAGTATTTTAGGTGTGCAGATTCTGCATATGAAAACACAGTGACCACAGACAGACTGTGTCCTGCATCTCTGCACCTTCCCTTACTTACCTTTTCTGACTTGTGTAGCTCCGAAATGGTAGACTTGTGTTTGCATCATCTGTATCTGATCGACCATAGTGCAGTGGGGAGTGATTCTGAAACTTCTAGCATAACCTCCAGGAGCATGTTGTGATCCTAAATCATGTGTGGGACTAATTGGTAAATAATTTCAGAGTGTTACCTCGTTGTTCTCCGTTGCCATATCAAAACCACTGAAACTGGCAGACACATAGGATGTTGCCCTTAGTTTCTCTGCCTTTCCAAAGCCTCAGCTGGTGGAAAAGATTAATGGCTGTGGTTTGCTCCACTGACCTAACTTAGGTTGCAGGCTTTTTGACTGTGAAGCGTGAAATATTATGTGCATTTAGGAGATTTTGCATTTCTCTGTTTGTTCCCCCTGATTAAGGGAACACAGTACTCAGCTGAATTCTGGCAGAAGGTTTTTTGTTGTTCAGGCCAATTCAGCTGCACTAGCCATTAAAAACCGGCTAGTTATCATAATGCAACATGGAGTTGAACAGTGAGTCTTGAACTCTTTTTCACACTCTAGCAGTGATGATCTGAGAAAGATGAAAAGCTGATAGCTTCTTTTCCTGGGTAAAGCTTTAAAGGTTCACTATCAAAGAAGTAGTGAAAGCTTTTTCTATTGGTGTATGTTTTCTAGGTGATCTTTATAAGGCAAAGCTCTATTTGAATGGTGTCAGCTGGGAGAGTGGGTCAGGAGCCTACAGACGTTACTAATCAGATTGTATGCAGTACACTTGGATTTATTTCAAAAACTCAAAAATACTGTGGAATAGATGTTTGGTCAGGTTTTCAAAACAGAGAGAAGCTGCATCTCAGGAAGTTCTACTTCCCTAAAACCAGCTGCCTTGTGCATTAACTTATTTTATTTTATCCTCTCTGCAGCAGACCTTCTCATATGACTTCTCTTGGTGGTGGTAGTGGATACTGCCAGGACAATGTGCTCCCATCCTTTTATCTGGACCTGGGAGCTCCCCTTTCAACCTTCCCTGTAGAGCCCTTTGCTGCTGCTCTCTGCTACAGAAGTACCACAACATATGGAGCTGCTGCTTTGGGATGTGGTGTCCCAAAGCCATTGGTCTGCAGACAGAGATCTATGTCTAACCTAGTTGATGCCCACTCCTCAGATGACCCAGAAAACAAGCCCACAATAGACTTGGAAAGGAGAAAAGTTACAGTATTAACTCCCAGAACTTGCAGTCACTGAACTGGTTGGAGCTTTCTCTGATATCAACTGTTATGTGGAATTATAATTTATATCCTGACTTCCATCTCTTGCAGCATTTTGTCTGTCAGAATTTTCAAGTATGCATCTCACACTGTATAATGGGGTTCACATTCCTCCTCCTTTCTTTCCCAGTCTTAGGTTTCTGCAGTTTGATGTAGACTTGCAGCAGCTGCTGTCTCATACTTGGAAATAATTTCCCACAGATAATTTACAGGTGCCAAATACTTGCTGTTTGAGTCAGCATATTGGCAGTGGCAAGTGAGTGCACACAAGTTATCCCATTAACCTCAATAAAGCATCACTTCAACGATACTAATTTTAGCAGTGACAGATGGAAAAGTTGTATATTTTTGGATTTAGGGAAAAGTGCCTCAGATTTTCATCTTGGTTTTGTCTCTTTCTTGTTTCTGAGGGAATTTTGGAAGGTAAAATAGTTTTAAAGCATATTTATTTCAAAGAACAGACACACAAGTGAATAGGGTTATTGTGTCACAGTCTGCTCCAGGAAACCACTGTGTCACAAAGGTAACATTTCTTCCAATATATAATGACCCTTTATTAAAAAATAGAACTTCTATTAAAAATTATCTTTTTATGCAGGGTTTGGAGAAGTCTTTTAAATCAAAATCTTCCACAGACATTTTCTTCATCCAAATAGAGCCTTTATTCAAGTTCAGTTAAAGCAAAATATAATGTTCTCCACTTATATTGTACCTGTTCCCAGTTCTTCCGGTTGAAATGAACTATCTTTCCTTATGCAAAAACAATTTTCTCTCCTGAAAGCATCATCAGTACTTGTAAAGCTGCTTGTTACATCGCCATCTAGTGACTTAAAAACATTGCAAACCTTATCTGAAGAGAGTTTCTCTAATGGCCAATTATAAGTCACAGTACTGAAGACTGACTTGCCAGGGCAGTTGCTAGTGCTTATATGTGGAATCCATAATTGAACATGAGTGACTTCATAGTATATGAACAAGTGGAGGGAAGAAATACTCTAGAAAGCCTTCAGTATACAGCTGAAAAAAGTACCAATATGTACATTTAAAGAACTATTGGTTTGGTGTACTGAAGCATAGTGGCACTAACTGAAAGTTGCCTATGCATTGGCAAGTAAGAAGTTTCTTCCATTCTGTTTGATTTTTAACATAATTTGTATTATCACCTGGAATACTGTGTCCAGCTCTGGGGCTGCCAACATAAGAAGGACATGGACCTGTTGCAGTGAGTCCAGAGGGCCACAAAGATAATCAGAGGGCTGGAGCACCTCTCCTATAAAGACAGGCTGAGAGAGTTGGGGTTGTTCAGCCTGGAGAAGAGAAAGCTCCGGGGAGACCTTATAGCGGCCTTCCAGTACCTCAAGGGGGCCTACAGGAAAGATGCAGATGCACTCTTGATCAAGGAGTGTAGTGATAGGATGAGGGCCAACGATTTTAAACTGAAAGAGGGTATATTTAGAAGAAACTCTTTACTGTGAGGGTGGCGAGACACTGGAACAGGTTGCCCAGGGAAGTTGTGGATGCCCCGTCCCTGGAGGTGTTCAAGGCCAGGTTGGATGGGGCTTTGAGCAACCTGGTCTAGTGGGAGGTGTCCTTGCCCATGGCAGAGGGGTTGGAACTAGGTGATCTTAAGGTCCCTTCCAACCTAAACCATTCTTTGATTCCATGATCCTATGATTATCTGTATTCCTGTGTTGAGTGTTCATATTAAGCAGCAGTTAAGATGGTATGAGAAGCAAATGTATGGTATGCTTTTAAAACATTAGAATTGCCTGGCCAGTACTGAGTTGCTTTTAAGTTTGCCAATTTCAAGGTGAGCAACTGTGGAATGATCATGTATGCATGGTCTTCACATTTCTAGAGGGAGGTGAAATACAGAAGACCAGGTGCTGCTTTTGATTAGGTCATGTGGTTGCACAGGCAAATAGGATGTTTTGGGAGCTTTTCTTTACAGAATGCTTCAAAGCAAGGGAAAGTAACAGATGTTAGGCAGGATCTGATTCTCTGACATTATTATTCACAGCTGTGCGAAATGGGCAAGCATGTAATTTCTAATCTGAGAGACCAACAGCCCTTTTACTTCTTGGAACAAGATAATTTCTCATTGTTGATATCTCTCAGTGTCCTTTTTCTGTTCATGTGTTGTGAGAGCCATTTCACTTGGAGTTGCCAGCAGTGGTAGTTTAATCAGCCTGTGGATAGCAGAGGGACTTTTGCTCAAGTAATGTTCGACAGTTCTGCAAAGAGATAAGCTGGATGTGCTGGGTCTACATTATTCCTCAAATATCTCCTTTGTATTGATAGGCTCTGTCAGATACAAATCTGTGTAAAGTATCAGTGGCTGAAATAACCTTCCTCATAAGTGTTAAACCAGTGTGCACGTATCTAAAGTACCTTTTCTTTAGAGTCAGCAGAGGGGGAGATGAAGCTGTGCTTTCTGGCAGTATTGTACATAGTGATGGTGTTAGTGATGGTGATAGTGATGGTGATAGTGATGGTGATAGTGATGGTGGTGGTGATAGTGATAGTGATACCTCCACCATTGGGAATGGGTTCCCAGGAGCCACAGGTAAGAGTTCAAATATGGGTCCCTCTGTTTTCAGACTGGATGCTTTGCACTGGCAGCAAATTCACTGCCCCACCCGTGTCTTACTCTTAGCCTGGCCTTTGGTCCATTGTCTTATTTACCGATTTCTGAAGTGATGTTTGGGATCCAGTTTGGTTTTGACAGAGAAACGTTTCCTCACCGCACAGTTATAGCTCTTCATGGGACAGAAGACATGAAGTGGTGCCTCGAGTTGTAGTCTGTCCCGGAGCACAGATAGTGCTTTGTAGGTGAACAATTTTTAAAATTTCTTAAAATCATTTGGGTTCCCCAATAAAGGACCATGGATGCTCAGCTCTAGAAAATTGTCTGCTGTCTTATTGGTCGGGGAAGAGTGTGTCTACTCTGAAAAGAATTTCTGAAAGTCTGGGGCACGTGTCTCCCAGAAAAATGTTGCAGCAGGGAGGTATGGCCTTTCAGCATCAAATAAGATAGAGCAGAGGTCAGTTTAGTAGCTGGCTATGTAGGTCTAAAGGATTTTACAGTGTGCAGAATACCCTTCTGGAGTGGTGATACTTGGGGGAGGGGCAATGAGCAGACACAAGGAGTCCTCAGAAGGATCATACATGACTTGATTAGCAGATACACCTTGAAAACACCAGATATTGCTGTTTGCAACATGGACACTGTAGTGTCCATGTAAAATGTCAGGGAGGGCATCACCCTGTTCACTGCAGTCACACAGGCAGCTTTTAGCACTGTGCTGCTGCTGCCTGCACAAACAGGAGTCAAATGGATAAGAGGGTAGTAAGGCGTGATTGGTGGGGAAGATGGATAGCCATAAAGCACAACTTCTTTCAAGCCATTAAGACTTCTGAAGACTTGTTGGAATAATCCAAGTGTCAGCTAAGCCACATCCTCCATAAATGGAAAAGGCTGTGAGGGGCGTTTGTTGAAATTTCACTAACAAGTCCTGCCAGATAAAATCTGCTGCCCATGTAGGTCATTTATTTACCAGCTGACAGGACCAGTAGCCAGCTATCTTTGGGAAGGGAGTTAGATGGGGGTTCTGGGGCTGAAACCTTCCTGTTACAATTTAAGGAGAAACTTTTGCTTTTCAGTTGCTTGCCCTGAGTTATTTACTTTCACAAGCTTTCACTTTGGGGATGCTTTAGATAAACTGTGCTTAACTGCTATATTTAATCCGAAAGCTCTATGGCAAAGGTGGAAGGAAGGACAGATAAAGAAGATGATAAGGCAGGTTGCTTCTAGTGCTAGAAGATAAGACTTTTATGTAGTTGACTGCATTTTAAACTTAATGCATGTTTTTTGGAGCCAGAACTGCTACTGGAAGCTTGTTTTACACAAACCTATTCCTCAGCTGAAAGATGCTCATTATGTATTTTGGTTCACTGGATTTATACCTTTTGTTGACATATACGTGTAATTTGATTTTCAAGGTGCAGTACCAGTATCTATATCTGTGTCTTGTATTAGTGATGGGGAAAACACTGGTTGCAAAAACCTAGAATATCTGAAAGAATTTTCCAAAAGAAGTCACTGTAAATACCTGCATTTTACAAGATGGGAAAAGTGAACTAATGGCAGTATTCTAAAGCAACTTAGACAAGGTTCCCTTGCAAGCCAGCAAAAGAGCAAAAGTTATCAAATACCAAGGTGTTATCCGCAGAGAATATATGAAAGGAGCTTCACAGGCATCTGGAACTTTAAATCTGGAGGTTCCCTCTGTCCCAGACAGTTAATCAGCATTTACTGTGTCCCTTCAGTGAGGTATAAGGAAAGTCTTAACTCACTTGAGCACTAAGATGGCTCTGTAAGTCACACACGTCCTCACATGCTGTGCTGCAAAATGATGCTACAGAAAATTTGTCCCTGAGAAAGCACCACAGAATCTTTAAAAGTCAGGAATTAATTTTCTTTTTATTTTATGTCTGTGCAAGGCTAATTACTGATAAGCTGACTGCACGGGTGACTTGTATTACTGTGTGGGAGTCATCAATTTACCTCAGTAACACACTGAGTAGAGAACAGAGACAGGTTTTTGTTCCTTGGGCTCTATGCTGGATTTAGAACATGTCTTTTTTCTGTTGCCTTCAGGAATAAATATTATCATAAATTGGGTTGTGCATATATAGATTTAGTTCATCCTCAGATAACAGAATAGAAAGTTATCCTGACTTTAAGTGCTGTATATGGTAGGAAGATAGTCTATGTTGGTGGAGTTTTGTTCACAACATGGTGAAGGTCACAGACAGCAGAAGTCAACACTAATGACCTGCAGTCATTAGAAATGATCTGATTTCTGCTATGAGAATTTAAGGTCCTGCAGGAAGGCTAGCCCAACTGAGGAAACATTTTCTGCCCTGGAAAACTGCATGTCTTTCCTGTTGAGAGCTAGGACTGAGGACGACTCTTCTCTCCATTATACTTTCCACTGAAGTTCATGAATCTTTTTTCTGTAATTGCTTTTTGCTTCATCTGTGTATTTTAGATTCTTTCTTTCTCATTGCCTTCTGAAATCAATAGGTCTCTGTAACTACTCTCAGTGAATTATAGAGCAAGAACTCATGGATCCGTTCACAACTTCGTCAAAAACAGCAGCCCAGTTTCATAGAATCATAGAGTCATGGACTCATAGAATCATTTAGGTTGGAAACGACCTTTAAGATCATCAAGTTGAACCATAAACTTAACACTGCCAAGTCCACCACTAAACCTGGTCGCTAAGTGCTACGTCACATGTCTTTTAAATAGCTCCAGGGATGGTGACTCAGTCACTTCCCTGGGCAGCCTGTTCCAATGCTTGACAGCCCTTTCAGTGAAGACATTTTTCCTAATATCCAATATAAACTTCCCCGGCACAAGTTAAGGCTGTTTCCTCTTGTCCTATCACTTGTTACCTGGGAAAAGAGATTGACCCCCACCTCACTGCAACCTCCTTTCAGGTAGTTGTAGAAAGCGATAAGGTCTCCCCTCACCCTCCTTTTCTGCAGGCTAAACAACCCCAGTTCCCTCAGTCACTCCTCACACGTCTTGTACTCTAGACCCTTCAACAGCTTTGTCGCTCTTCTTTGGACGCGCTCTAGCAGGTCTTTGCACTTCTGACTGCATTATTAATGTCTAAAAATGCAGAAGGCCTGAGCCTTTTCCTGTTGTTCTTGCATTCTTAAAGTGTTTTTCCTGTTAAAGTTCTCTGGCACTGAATAATATGCTTGTCTAGCCTTTTTTAGAGGAACAGATTGGTGTCTGGCAGCTCTATTTTGCCACCATTTTCACAAATCTTTTAGAACTAAGCGTGACTGAGAGATTACCCTGCAGTCAAATTTAGATTAAGTTGGCCAATGTGGTTTTAAAAGCTGCTGCAAAGCAGGGACTGAGTACACCTAATTCTCTTTGGAATCCCAGCTAAAAGGTAAGGCATATCTATAGTCCTGTGCTGTTGTATGAAAGCAAATGTGTATGGTCATTTTTCACCGTTCAGCACAGAAATGTTTTAGCAGATCTTTGTACTTCAAAGCCAACATCACATTGGCTCTTCTTATTTTGTAAGATCCTGTTTGGAAAGGAAACAGGGTATTGCCTGATGTTGAAATGGGTTCAAACCACACCTTTGAACTTATTCTCCTTTTCAGATATGTGTTATCATCTGGAACATGACACCACTCCATAAATAGCTCAAGATCAAATGAATGAAGAAATACAGAGCAATGCCTTCTTTTCCCGAAAAGGGGAAGGAGCATCTTCATTGAGTGTCTTTTTGAGCAGCAAATAAAACCTAATTGTTGCCTCATCTCTAACTAAGCCTCACTCTACAGCAGTAACAGTGCCTTTAACGTACTTGGTGTCCTTTGCTTTGCTGTTAATTTCACCTGAGACTGTAAGCAAAATTAATAAAAGGGCTGTCTGTGATGGATAGTTCTGTCCTGAGCAGTTCCATTGAGTGGTCTAGCAGCCATCAGACATTTCGCCTTTGTGTACGTTGGATCATGAGGCATGAAGGTGATTCTTGAAACCTTGCAATGTAAGCACCCAATATATTAATTTCTAGAGGTGTAGATTCTTTCTGCTCCATTGACTATTCTGTGAAATTAGCTGTTAAAAGTACACTGGCAGGGCAGGTCACTTTGTGTCAGAAGAGAACATTCTCTTTGGCCATTTGTAAAACTTCACATTTATTGGAGAGACGTTGAGAGTCACTAGGCATGATCAAATAAAATACAATTGCAAGAATGTTGGGTTAGGTTATTTCTTGTGGTGAAGTGGCTTATCACCATTGCTTTTCATTCATATTAATCGAGCATCATGTCTCACACACAATAATGTTGAAATTATTTGAAGTTTTGTAAAACTTTGGTTTATCTATTTACAACCGTCTGTTGGCAATGTTTGGAGTCCTTATTAGTCAGTATGAAACATGGTAACATTGACATGCAGTGAAGAACTGCTTGATGCACCATCATATCACAAGAAATTTCAGTGCAAATAATTGTACGGTTTGCCTAATATAGAAACTCATGTACCAAGGCTCCTGTCAGTCAGAATTCCACTGGACACGATGATCTACAAATGTCTCATAAGAGATGATCCAGTTCAAGTCTGTTTATGCTAGGAATCACAGCCGTGAAGGGATGTAGGAGTACTCCTGAGGTCACGACAGAAATCTGTCTCAAAACCTTCTCTGCTCCCTCATTCTCCCTTTGCTCCTTATTATTCCTACTGCATCTTGATTTTCTCTTCATGTGCACAAATCCTTCAGCCAAAGTCCACGGACTACATCATTGAGGAGGGAGGTTGTGGGAAGGAAAATGGTTGAGAAAAAATAACTTGCAACAACTTGGTGTCTTGGGAATTATTAAAATACACTGAAGCTTGTACAGGAAGCAGGTATACAAAAATGAAGGGCATTGTAATAGAATATGGTTAACATCCTAATTAAAAACACAGAAAGCAGAAGGGCACAATTAGTGAACTGCAGGAAATGCAAATTTGGATTATGAAATTATTCATTAATTACCAGGATTTTGCTAACATTTCTTTAATCATGGTATTTTTAGTTTAAGGCTAGCAGATGGTGTATCTTGTAGTTCACAGAAAGAGACTGGCCATTATCTTAAGCAACCGCGTCTGAAGACATTTGGAGCTAATATATGTGACTAGAGTTTGATTGTCATGTGGGATAGTAATAGGGTCCAGGCAAGGCAGCACCAGCAGTACCACAGAGATGAGGCTGGGTTCCTAAAAAGGGATCTGCAGGTAAAAGTGTTGTAGGGAGATGTAATACTGTCTTTGACACAAATGGCTGTACCAGCTGAGGCCACCACAGCTGTGACACCCTTTCTGCAACACTGTGGAAAGATTATTTGTCTCAGATATCAGATCATCTGTCTGCAAAAGAGGTCACAGAGCAGGAAGAGGATTGGGGAGGGGAGGTGGGAAACCAAACAAACTAAGCAGTACCATCTGCTTAGATCAGTGCATCTAATAGAAGATAGTATCACTCCCTGTGAATCCTTACATCACCACATCAGCACTGTTACTGCCACAATATGAAATTTAGGGTAGACATACTCAAAAGTAATTGACTCCCATTTTTGAAAGTGTCTCAGTAGTACCACTCTTCTGGGACTCCTTTATTGTTTTTCAAGATACAATGTAGACTACATCTTAAAATTTTATTCAGTACCATATAAGTCGTGACCATGGTATCTTAAAAACAGAAGGTTTAGATGCTTTAACTTTTCTTAGCTTCTGTCACACTGTTAGGGCACTTCATTGTCTGGGGATTTAGATTTTACATTGGCTAAGTAGCTGCACTTAAACATGCACTCTGATTTGGTTACCCTGTAAGTTCACTCTTCCTCTGCCTGTCTGCTCTTCTGGGAGAGCTGTGCTAAGATCTAACTGCAGGTCACAGTGTTGTTTGCTTACACTATGGGTTTCTCTCAGTGTGCAGGAAACACTCGAATTCAGAGCTCCTTGAAGTGACCGAGTGTTGGATATCAATGGGAGAAGAGAGGAGTTCCCTGCCACCCCCACACCCAGCCCACTCTGGGATCACTAGAGGAATAAGCACACCCAGCTGCCTGCACTGTGCCACCTACAGCGGTCACCAGAACGGCATCGCCAGAGTGCGAGTTGCTCTCACAGCAATACCAGGCATCAGAACAGAGTCACATTGCAGAAAAAGCACTGTTTTCCGACATGGGATAGCTTCAGTTCTGGTGAGTTGCATCCCATGAGTGGGTCTATGCTGAATATCTAAGGAAGGAACATTCAAAGGCCATTTGAGATGGGGAAAAATACCCTTCCAAAGCTTCATTTCCCAGCACTTCGACTAGGGCAGATAGATGAGGGCTAGGAAGGGACTCTGTTCATGCATACTTTGGTCTTTTGCTGGCTGTTCCCCACGATCAGCTCTCTCATGGTTTCCAAGCCTGTAGCTTTCCCACAGCAAGAAGGAGTTAAGGCGTGCACGTACTCTGCGGGCTCTTCCCACTCACCATGGCTAGGTAATGATGTAGCCAGTAGATGGCATCAGCAGTATAGATAGGCTCCAGATAACCTTGCGCCACCTCTTCAGACTCGGTTCTGCTGCAAGCTTGAAACCCCACGCGGATTCACTGGGTTAACTCCAGACTCGACTCAAGTTGGGCCGTCTCCACACCCTGTGGACAAGTTTCTGGCAGCTCATCTGTCTGCACGTTGCACAGAGGGGTTTTCTGATCCAAACTAGGGATATTGCTTGGTTGTGCTGTGTTCAATCTGACCCCTGGTGGCACATCTCTATCATGCCAGGCATTTTGGGATAGTCACGACATCTGAAAGCATCAGCATGTAAATTTGACAAGACTGTGGGCAGCACAGTGGACTTGAGGAATAACTAAACGAATAAGAACAAGGTTGGTGAGCTGTCCATCACAACGTACATCTGATGCAGTCTTTCACATTCCAGGCAGCACTTCTGAGGCTGATCTCAGAATGAAGTCTGGTACTGTTAGCTCATACTAATTCTGGTTGTCCCACTCCTGCCGTGAGAAAAGCTACCTGGCTAGACCAGTTTTGTCTTCCCACAGAAACCTGCTTCTCCCACGGTGGTCATCAGGGCTCCTGCTGCTCACATTGTTGGAACCGGCATTAACTATAAAATTAATGTTGGGTTACTCATCTTCAACTTTCTGTGTTTTTACGTGTACTCAAACAGGCAACCAAATGCATAAGTATCTGAATCTTTCTTATCCACTTATTTTTAGATTTTTAAAAATAATTAATTCCTATGTCCTGATCACCTTTGGAGTTGTTGCTGAGCTTTTAGTGCCATGTTGTGTACCTGGAAGCTTGCACCACACTCCAGGTCATCTCTGCACTATGTACTGCTCACATGAAGAGTAAAGCCGTCTCTTCACAGTGGGTCTGCAGCATGTACTTAAGAAGGAGAATATGGAAACAAGCATGGGGAAGCAGTGATGCTGCTTGTGCTGCCAGCACTTACTGGAGAATATAAGGCTTTATGAACTTGTGGGCTAATCATGCCAGCTATTTTCAAGAGCATGCATGTTGTTGCACCGAAATAGTCTGAGTACTAAATTAGATGGCTTCCCAGGAAACCACTGTAATCAGCAATGGTAGAGATTGGTGCTCTGGATTGCCTTCTACAGGAGCCTGCCTCAGTGTTTCCTAGAGGGGTAGAGGCACAAACCAGCCATGTCAGGTAGTTAATGCAGGCATCATTTACATATGAAAGAGTGATGTTAGGTCAGACTACAAACTTAGTGACCATTAGAAGGAAAGTGCAGGTAGATAATCTTCCTGCATGCTCCTCCACAATGGATTTTGTCCCACATTAGTAAGATAGCACTAGTGACAAATTTGATGCATGACTTGTACAATGTGTGGTGGGTGGAAAAAAGAGGATACTTTAATGTACTCTAGAAAAAGACCAAGCCATGTTCTTTATGAAGCAGGTTGTGCTTTGGCAAAAGTCTTGACTGTGATATAAGTTAATTAAATCAATCAGTTAGAATTTCTTGAATGTATGGAGGTTGCCTAGACTAGAGAACTTTGCAATAGCACTAAGTGCACTGATGCACTTATGTATACATTTTTGGTCCTTTTGTATTTCATTTCTGGTTTGAGTCTTTTGGTGTACTCCATGTTTAAAGCTGCACACTTACAAGGCCAAGAAACTTCCTAAAATGAAACCTGAGATTCTTACTTGGTGTCAATCTACCAAAGTAAATTAGAGTGGCGCAAGTCTCATCTTATAACAGCGCAGTAAATTTACCTTGAGGGGTGGTATTGGGGCATGCATGCCAAAGTAAATGAGCAGATCATGTTCTCCACTCCCAAATGAATATTTCACCCATCTGACTTCCCTGTCATTTGGCTTGCTTTCCCTGTGAGGGAGGTCTTGGCCTCCTCTCAGTTTTGAATACTATCCTGAAAACAGGTGTTGGTTGACCAAAAAATAGGGACTGAGGCAGGTATGAGGAATGACAGGGAAGCCAGTGGCTGAGAAGCTTTGTTTCAAGCAGCTGGCTGAAGGACAGAATGAAATTGGTGGTAAGCCAAGGCACAGTAGCCTGGAGACATGCTCAAGAAGTAGAAGACAACCTGGAGTGTTGTGGGTAACCTAGATCTGCATCTACACAACCTCTAGTAGCATTCATGTTGTGCTCAGCTCAGATAACTCTGTTTTTCTAAGCTGTATATTTCTGAATGGATATTTTCTAAGACAAGCCAGACAGTCCCTAGTTGAATTTTCCTTGGAATTATGATGTTGCCACTTCCTTAAATAGGATTTTTTTTTATCTGTGAGTTTTCTTTTGATTGCAAAGTAAACAAGTTAAACTAACACCCAGGATAAAATCAGCAGCATTTGGGACCACAAGACTAGTGGTCTTAGGTTCCAGCAAGAGCACATTATTATAGCTTTTTACTGTAATTTTTTCCCCTCCAAAATTATGTTAGGCTTCATGTCAGCTGATTTTCACTGTGGTTTTTATGTCTCCAGGAGACTTTCAGAGGGCTGAGGATCTAAGCCAGCTTGTGGATTTCTTCTTTGTTGGTTCTTAACGCACACACTATCACATTCAAAGTCCCCTTTCACTGTCAGTCTTGCCAGAACATCAGAGCCCCCCAAATCACCAAATACCTTAAAATGCACAGATAGGTTATCAGTTTTCTCTCCACTTTCAGAACTTTTGGGTTGCAACTTTTCTGTGGCTTTCACCCTTCCTATGCAGCTAGGAAGTCTAGAACTTTATTTCTTGCTTTATTTCTTCTTCATGAAAATTGACCTTATCATGTGCTTAATACCTTCAGAACCTGTAGAGAACATGATAAAATTCTTGGTAAAATCACAGGCATTGGTAATATTCCTTTCCCGCTGCTTTGAAAGTCACAAGTTTTAAGTATTCACTGTTGTCTGAAAGTCCCTTAGCATGACTGTCAACTGAGATTCATAGAAATGACCTAATTGAAAAAGACTTCCGCAAGGGATATGAAGCTCATATTCACGTTGTTTCATATTCATTCACACTGTTAAAGTGTTCCATAGTGGAAATTACATCAGAATTTATACTGCACCATGGAAATAAATTTCAGATTCTTACTCAAGTGACAATTCCCTTGTTTCTAAGACAAACTCTGTTTTTGCCACTTGCAGTTTCTAGATTTCTTCAGTTTCATATACCACCTCCATGTCATTGTTGGACAATAGAGAATTACCATTTCATGTTACTTCTCCTAAACCACATTGTATCTAAGATGCTTTGAGGCAGTATCCCTGTAGAGTCGTTGCACAGCAGGTCTGAAGTCACAAGAGGTTTTTGTGTGTGACTGAAACTTCTGCCATGTGGCACATCTGTGGAGCATGATGTCAGATTAATTTAACTGCTGTTCAAGAAGAGCACTGTCCTGGTTTGAAGTAAAACAGGACCAATTTTGTTCAGTAACTTGACTTTTTAGCTAGGCGTCTTCTAACTGCTGAAATTAACAGCACGTTGTGCAGAAACTGTTTGCTTTCAGATTCAAAAGATCCATGTTTATAGTTGATGCCAAGGAATGGGATGCAGAGAGGCTCCTGCTTATCCTTATTGCTATAACAACCAAGGGCAGCCAACTTTGTTACTTGCCCCGTTGGAGGGTGGGAAGTGGAAAAGTGTAGAGGGGTCACACCTGCGGGGAGCAGCGGACAGGACAGGTGACCCAAACCTGACCAACAGGGTATTCCATCCCATCTGCCTCATGCTCAGTATAAAGCTGAGGGATCAAAGGGTCAGCCCTCTTTCTTCAATGGCCGGTGTCCAAGGAGGACTCTGTTTGCCTGCCTTTGCTCCCAATCCTGAATCCAGATCTCGAATCCCGTTCCTGTCCGTCACTGAGTCCAGTCTGGGACTTCCCCAGTGCCTGCTGGTGACATGATTGTCATCCTGGGAGCTTGCTGCAGTTTTGTATATATTTCATTATTTTCTTTTTATTATTTTATTATTAATAATTGATTAAAGTAGTTTAGTTCCTTCTAAACTCTTAAGTCTCTATTTTTGTCTCTCTCCTGCCTCCCTTTGAAGTGGAGCAAGAGAGAGAGAGCATCTGTCGTTCTGCCTGATTGGGCCAATCCGGCCCAAACCATGACAAGCACAGAAGAGGTGATAGTGCATGGTGTTACCCTTCTGTGCAACTCATAAAAATGCACTGAAATTAAGGGCAGTCTCTCAGTTGTCATATGACTGAGACTGTTGCAATGCTGGAGAAATATGGGTGTTATCTGTGTAATTATTACACCTTTGCAGATGGCCCAGAAGTGAAACAACTTGCCAGGAGACATCCAGTGAATGAGGAACAACGCTGTTTCCAGCCCTTTAATTTTAACCATATATGAAGTGATAAATAGTCTTTATATCCAGAAAAACATTAAACACTTATGGAAATGCAACACTGAGAAAGACAGCACCTGATATTGCCCAAGAGTATCTTTCATCTCACTGTGCTGTTAATCAGCAGCATTTAATGACCAGCTTGATGCTATCATAAAAATTTGTCTCTAGCTTCTGTGCATTTTTAAAGAAACACTTCCCTTTGAGCTTTGAGCAGTAGTGTATTTGTGATGCCTTTAAACAGTGGGTCTATAAAAGACTAAGTGGCAGTATTTTTTTACTAATAAACTTGTTAACTGTTTTGCTATGAATGTGATTTTGCATAAACTTCTTTCCCCTGTGAAATAACTCCCCTCCCCTTCTACTTAGGATCCTCAATAATAAAAGTATGCCTACTTTAAGAAAAACATCTTTAATGTGTGTAGAGAAGGCAAGTGTTTTTATAATATGGTAGCTTGATAGAGTAAATACTCATTTGTCTCCAGTATGATGATCTGTAATATATAATGATTGTCCTGTCTACACTAGGATTTTGACAGGTGCAAATTAAAACGTGTTCATAACGAAGATGCAGAATCATTAGACAAAAGCATAAATGCCTCCCTAAAGAAGCTGCTGTGCATCAGGGGATACTGGGGGTTATGGGAGGAGGTGGTGAGTAAGTTGACTTCCTGCTGGAAAAGAAATGTCAGGAAAGGCTGTGGGCATTTTGATATGTACAGCTTGTTCATTTATCCTATATGCACTAGTCCCTTGACAGAAGCAATCACAAAAAAAACCTTACCACTATAATCTCAGCCTAAACATCTGTATGCCTTTTCAAGAAAGTAGCTCTTCCCTGGGAATTTGCTCTGCCTCAGAAAGATTTTAAGTGGTCATGCAATTCTTCGTTGCTTGCCATTGCACTCTTGCGCCTCCCCAACCACAAAAACTCCCTGATCCCAAAAAGCTCTATATCCCACTGCCTAACTTCTGAAGGACTAAGGAAAAGGAGCCTCAAAACCATGAGTATTACTGCATAAGCTACTGACTGCTGATCAAAAATCCTGAAAAACAGTGAAAAATTTAGAAGACAGTCATATTCTGTCTGTCAAGTGGCAAGCAAGTTGGGGGTAATCAGGATGAAAGATGCCCTGGATATATTGAAATTAATTGTATTTCAAATCAATGTATTTCAAATTAATTCATTTTTTACGGTCTAAATAAATTAGCCTCCATCGATGAGAAGTTCCCAGTGCTTTTAATGTCAGTGTCATAATCAGATACTGAAATGGATTTGCCTTTCTAAATCATGGTTCCAAAAGGCTTTCAAACTGAAGCTCTGTTTTACATGTGACCCAATTAGACACCACAATACTTTGGGCCTCAATTGCTTGTGGATAGCCTGCTTTGCACACATTGGTTGTTGGTGGCCTTCGTGACTGAAAAGAGACCTCACCCCAGACCCCATCCCTCTGTGCTTCCCACCACCTACACTCCTCAGTTCTCACCTTGTGACAGTGAGAGACCCTCCTACCCTGCAGCAAAAGTCAAACTCAAGAAAGCCAGAGGCAGGTGGTGTCGCTCTCTTTGATTCGTGCACCAGATCTACATGGGAAGGGGCCTCCAAGCCATTTATGAAGATGAACATTATTAAGACAACACTGGAGTTCCATCAAAGCCCTCCCATTCCCACCAGGAATCTCCTTGACAACTCAAAGCCAGAACTCGAAGGATCCGATTATCTGTGGGTGTCCGTCTCTTTTCACAGGTAACGGGCAATAGGACAAAATGAAACGACGTCAAGCTGTGCCAGGGGAGGTTTAGATTGGATGTTAGAAAAAATGTCTTCACTGAAAGGGTTGTCAAGCATTGGAACAGGCTGCCCAGGGAAGTGGTTGAGTCACCATCCCTGGAGGTACTTAGAAGATGTGTAGATGTGGCATTTAATGACAAGGTTTAGTGGTGGACTTGGCAGTGTTAGGTTAATGGTTGGACTCGATGATCTTAAAGGTTGTTTCCAACCTAAATGATTCTATGATTCTATAATTCTGTTGTAATGTAGTTGTAATACGCGAAATGAATGAATTGGATAAAACCCCAATACACAGGGGTAAAGGAGGGTGAAAGGATTTCAGTTAAGGCTGAAAAGAAATTGTTTAAAGTTTGAAATATTTTATACTGCAATAACAGTGTATACCCTTTTTGACATCAAGTCAGAATTTCTGCCCAGCTACTTGATACAAAATTCCAGAATGGGTAAATTAGAAAGAATTCTAAGAACTGTTTTATCTAAAATAATAAGTACTTGGGTTTAAGATGAGACTTCTGCATAACTGGACTTTACATTATCTTGCTGCTTAGGTGGAACATGGATTATCATTTTCTGAATGCTACCTTATACTTCCTGCATATAAATTGCTGTGAATGATGTGAATATTCTCGGTAGACTATGCCTGCTCCACACTTAGCATTTTGCCCTTTCAGAGCAGCAGAGTGCTTCTAGCTAGATTGCTTCGGACAATGAACCGTTGAAACTGACCATGTTTTCAGGTGGAGTTTTCTGACCTGGCAAGAACAAGTAGGGTGGTATTTCTGACTTCAAAACATGAATTCTGTATAACACTGCAAGGTGTCATTGTCCATGGGGTACAATACTGAAAAAAAGCAATATTATATCTGACATGCTGTTATCCATTTTACAGTAGTAATACCAATGTTGTTTCCTTGCTATGTAAATTAATGTCTATACATCAACAGTGTGGTAATGAATGGAGTTTGATTACTCCATTGTTCCAGGTCAAAATATAGCTCTGAAGAGATATATTTGTTATTATAAAGGCTAGATATGTAAACCAGCCTCACCTCACTTGCAGGTGTTGGGACAAATTAAGAATGTGCTGCCCTGAAGATGTCACAGACTAGGCACAGGCTAGGACTTGACAGATGACTGAAAACATACTGTGCACGAGAAATAGTAGATTGTGCTGAACTCCAAAATTATTTGTTGTGAAATATAGTAATCTGAAGTCACTTGGGTTTTTTTCTGTCCTTCAGACTGAGAATACCATTTAAATGTAGTTAGTACAGGTCACCTGAATTTAACCCAAAATAAGAGAAATTCATGGAAGTGACAATGGGAATTTAAGATTCCAGAAGACAAGAAAAAAGAAAAGAAAAAACCCCAAAACTGAACAACCTGAAAAACTTCTTAAAGTCTTCCACTTTTTTTTGGACTTGTTATCAAAGTCATGAAGAGTAATTCTTAATTTTATTTTAAATACTTTTGAAAAGTTCAGTTTAGTTGCTAGTTTGTGATATTATTTATGATAATAAAGCCCCAACCAAAAATACAGGGTCATGTGGTAGTTTCTCTCTCCTAATTTCCTTTTGAACTTTCACTAAACTACTTCTTTTCTATCTCTGGAGAAGATATCTGTGGATTATGATGACATCTCTTGGCAAGTGCTGTCTTCAGAATCATGTAGCTGTCAAAATATGTGATGAAGTCAAATGGCCTCAAGGGAGGAAAATGTCATTCATTTGTCATCATGACAAGTGATATACCTCTGTGAGATAGACTAACAGATTAAAGTTTACCACACGAATCAAGAAACTTACTTTAATCATCCAACTTCCTCACTTCCCAGTCTACCAGCCGTGTCCTTCTTCCTCCCTTTCCTCCTCGCTCTGCACTTCCACTAAGACAGTTTTGTTGGTTCTGTCAATGTGAAATTTCCACCTGAGATCCAGAAAGACAGCAAAACACCCTGCTGTTTTCTTGCAGACACTGACTCTGACTGTATTTAAAAGAGGGTAATGATTAGAGTCAGTCAGGATACCTCTGTCATGCACCATGTGACATGTCACCCACTGGTTACTGATCTAAAAGCTGATCATGTCTGGAGAAAGGAATCAAGTTAGGCTCCTCTGGAAGTCGCTCCTAGCACTGCTCTTCTTGGATTCAACAGCTCTGTGGCAGGAAAGGTGAAAAATCTACTGTGAGCTTGTTGCCAGTATAAAATCACAGTGCTGGTCCAGTGTTGCTTGTTTGTTTGTTGAGATACACTAAGATCCCAAGTAAAAGCTGGTTTAAGTTGCTGGATACAGTGTTCAAAAACATCTGTGTACTTCAGAATACCTGGGCTTTTCAGTAAGGAAAAGCAGAAAGATATGAAAATTCTGGATTGAAGGAGGGTGACTGAATCCAGCTTTCACACTGGAGCAGGACAGCTCCCAACTCTATATCACAGAAGCCTTGCCTTTGTTTGACCAAGTCTTGAAAAACTCCCAGGTGAGTCTGTCCAGGGCTGCATCATCCTCTGCACCAGCTGTGTTAGGAAGTTCCATGCACTCCAGAAACCTCCAGGACTGTTCCCTCTCTGCTGTGTTATATTTCCAGCAGACATCTGGGAAGTTGAAGTCCCCCAGGAGAACAAGGGCGAGCGATCGCGAGACCTCTGCCAGCTGCTTATAGAATATTTCATCAGTCTCTACATCCTGACTGGGGGGTCTGTAACAAACTCCCACCACAATGTCTGCCTTACTGGCCTTCCCCTTGATTCTTATCCATAAACACTCGACACTGTCATTCACATTGTTAAGTTCTAGGCGTTCAAAACTGCCCCTAACATAGAGGGCCACCCCACCACCTCTCCTTCCTTGCCTGTCCCTTCTGAAAAGTTGGTAGCCGTCAATCACAGCACTCCAGTTGTGCGAGTCTTCCCACCACGTTTCTGTGATGGCAACTATATCATAGTTCTCTTGCTGTACCCTGGCCTCCAGCTCCTCCTGTTTGTTCCCCATGCTGTGTGCATTAGTGTAGATGCACTTCAGCTGGGCTAATTGTCCTGCCACTTTTTTGGGGGGACAAGCCCTAATTCCCACCTGATCATGCTCAGACACTTCTGTAGTTACCATCCTATCACTACCCCTCATGTCTTTACTACCACATGGATTACCATCCTCCACCAACACTGAGACAGACTGCAAGACCTTGCTAACACTTTTACCCAGAAGCACTGGCACGCTGCTCCCAGACTCTGCTTTAGTAATCCTGTTTTCACCCCTGTCCCCCTTCAAACCTAGTTTAAAGCCCTGTGAATGAGCCCTGCTAATTCTTGTCCCAGGATCTTACTTCCCCTTTGGGTTAGGCTTTCTCCACCAGTTGCCAGCATGCCTGGTGACCTGTAGATCAGCCCATGATCAAAGAAACCAAAGTTCTGCCGGTTACATCAGTCTCACAGCCAGGAGTTATAGCATCTGCTTGTTTGTTCCCATTTCAGGCAGCACTTGTGGGTTCATTTCTATGTTCAGTTTTTCTCTTATCCACCACTTTGGCAGCAGAGCAACAAAGCTGCAATAAAGTTGAATTGTGCTTCTAATAGTGCTGTGTCTTCTCTCCACAGTTACTTGGTAGCTGTCAAGTATATGGTAGCATGGGTTCAGCAACCTGTTCAAGACTATGTGTGTCTTGTCATGTTTCTGAGCTTACATGTGCCTGAGCCACCAGAATGTTCCACTAAAGGTAGGTGTGAGAGCAAGCATTTGTGTGAAGGAAAGGAAGGCTGTAAAGTTGCAGTTTGCCTCACAGAAATGCAGTACTTTGTATTGCCACATCCTCAATTTGGTATAAAGCATGCTTGGATCATTCTGGTATCAAAAATCTACTTGGGTGGGGGACTTGCTGTCAGGGTACAAAAAACTAGACCAACTGCAAACCTTGGACATCTGGCAAGGCAGAGGCAGCTTGATCCATATGGATCTTTCTTACATGAAAACCTGGCAACAGTTATTTGAACAAGTGTGAGCTGATCCACCTGCAAAGTGTTGGGTGAGTTGGTAGCAGCCTCAGCTCTCTTGAGTGATGGCAACAGCTGCTGGCTGTGTGTGAAGAGTGCTCATCCATATGAGAAGCCTTGCGTTGCAATGAAAATGCCTCCATAGCAGTGCTTGTGGCCAGCGAGGGATGGAGGAGGTCAGAGGCAGAGCCTTGAGCCACTGTGGTTGTACCCTGTGATGGGCAGCAGTTGTGGTGAGAGGAGCAGTGATGGCTGTGAGAAGGGGAAGAGGTGGGAGAGGGACAGTGAGTTCCAACTGAGGTGTGAAACATGGAATGGATGAGAATCAGCTGCACAAAAGCAGAGGAATCCTCTGCCATGAAAACAGAGAAGGCGACTGTTGTGCCGGCGCCTGCTCTGCTGGCAAATTTAGTGCCAAGAGCAGAGAGGTGACAAACCTTCCTTTCAGTTCTTACATGAAGGTATGCAGAATGGGGGCTTCCTGTGGAAATGGAGCTAACAGAGCAGGTATTTAAGACAAGAGTTTGACTTAGCCCTGTAGCCGAAAAGCCTCTACCTTTATTATGGAATATAAAAATCTTCAGGAGGAAGGTGTGGAAGCTGCAGGAAGCTGGTGGCTGGTCTGAGGGGTGAGTGATAAAGACAAAAGAAACGTAATGCAGGAAAGCATGTGGGGGTGTTAACATACTCGAGGCCTGTGACACATCCTAACTTTTAATAGCCTGTCAGAGGCAGTGAATCAGGCTTCCCCAAGGCATGGATGCCTTGGGGTGCAGAGCGCGTGCAAGAGTGGGAGGAGGCTCTGTGAAGGGCTTGCCACACCCTGTTGAGTCCCACAGGGTGCCATTCCAGCTGTAGGAAATTTGCTACTTGACATAGGCTATGGAAAAAATAATGAGTGTTTGCAAAGGCTAAGAGGTGGCCTGGGGCACTGCATGGTATCCAAAACTGTCTTCACTCTACCACCTGCACCCCCTCAAAATGGGACTTACTTCAGGATCACTGTTGTCCTTTTAAGCTGTAAGAATCTTACCTTTAACAGATTAGTAAAATCATGTAAAAAGAGACAAAGTGAAGCTCGGGAAAAAAAAGTATGGAGTGATCCCTGTCCAAGTATTACAGCTGTAAATCCCAAAGAGATTTCACAAGGCTGTTCTGAAGATTTATATGTTTAGAATTTTATTGGCTTTCACATTCAGAAATGGCAAAAAAATTTCTGTGCTCCTGCACAAATCTTCTGTGCAAATTAAGATTTTCAGGCATGGCTGCTGAAAGCAGTGTCTCAGCTGCTGGGTGTCCCCTTGGTAGTTTGAAAGGAACAGTGTTTCAGTACTCAACACTCACACTTACCACATCCACCCAAAAATACATGTAAGATACCCCTGCTTTAGCACCCCAAACCATCCTGGTTACAAAGGCAGTCTATAGACTTTGGGAAACATGCACGCAAGAGCTTCTCACTTTTTGGTGTACAGAGTAATCCTGTGAGCCTGGCAGGAGGTCCAAGGCTGATAGCTTGGAGAGGGCTGTGTGGCTTGCTGTGCATGGACGTGCACCTCACCTCTACTGGTGAGGTGACCACAGCCATAGAGACCTGGGTTTGCTTCAGTCTGCAACTTGTGGCCGTAGCCTTCCTAACATGGCAGCAAGTGGCTCGGCATGGGCTGCTTTCCCTGCTGCTCAGCCAGCCCTGAGAGGCAGTTTACAGGTAGCTCTCATCAGTCAGTGCTATTTCACAACACAAAGAGTCCCCCAGTCTTTAGAGCGCTGTTTTGAGTAGTAGAAAAGCAATTTCTGCAGAAGAAAATGGCCTGAATATGTTCCCAGAATACTTGGAGGGGTTGGCCTGGTATTTTGTTTACCTCTGAGGTTAAGTACCTATTTTCTGGATTTACTTTTTAATTGAAACAAGCAGGTTGGGGGAAAGTGACAGAAAAGGGAAGCCAGCAGGTTGCTTTGCTTTTGGGATGCCCTGTTTTGCCAAGCAGCACTGCCCTGCGCAGACCACTTGCTGCTGGCAGGTGGCATTGCTCTTCATATTGCTGTGTTGTCATGTTCCTTGGCAAGGTCATCCTTGATGCTTTTATTTCCCTAGTGTACTCATTTCTCCATCTCCCCTTTAGTCAGAGATTCTGATATTTTTTAGGCACTCCACTCCCCATCCTCATTATCTCCTTTTGCACTGCAAGCTTACAATTTCACTGTTTGACTTTTTTAGGTAATACTGAAGTTGTCAAGAGCAGTATAAACTACCCCCACTCAAATCTTCAGGTGAATTAAGGGAGATAGTGAGGGTGCCTCTTTGTGTGTCAGTCACTAGCGGAAAATCTGTCTTGTGAAAGGGTTTTTGGGCTCTAAACTGTTTTGGACCTGTCCTTCATGAACAGCAAACTTCACCTACAGGAGTTATCTGCTTTCAGATGTTGCTATATGCTAAAGATTACCAAAAATAAATTTGCTGGAGAGGAATGTTTTACAGCAACAATTAAACCTGCTATTAGTCTTGAATTTCTCAATTGAAAAGCCTGTCATTGCAAATAGCTGGTGTAATTGCCAGCTTATAGTACTGACATGGCCCAGAACAAATTCAGTGATGGCACTGAGCGTTCAGAGCCTTTTCAGCTAGAGAAGACTTTTTGATTTCATTTCCTCCAACACCCCACAATAAATTCTTTCTATTAACTGATGTTTTGGACAGTTGAATGACAGTAAAGGATTTTATGTTGAACCACAGCCCAGATAAGTATGGACTACATCTGAATTGTCAAATTATGGCTATTTGTCAAAGGAAAAGGCTTGAAATGTTACATCTCTGCTGTACTTAGTAACAATGCATGTGAAATCATTTCTATTGGGTAGACTGACATTCATACTTTCCAAAGCAGTCGGTAATTAGAACTGAGTGATATTTCCAATGTGCCCGTTAATGATGGCTGCCATCCAAATGTGTCACTTCTGGACATTGACAGATTCATTTGCTAGCAGCACAAATACTGGGTTTTGAGTTGTGAATATGTGTTCATGTGACTCCCTCTTCCCCTTTTTCCCCCCAGAGTGGCTTATAATAATTAAACACTCGAATCCTCATTGAAGTAAGTGAAAACTGGGGAATTTGCTCCCTTGGGTGTTGTATTCGAAGCGTGTAGGCTTGCTAACTGCAGTGCTTTGTAGGGTATCTCAGATGCTGTCTCCCTCCATCCACCATTTCATGTCAGGTGGGGTGGTGCTATTCCCTATTTCACTTTTCCTTCCACTGAAAATGACTCAGGAACACCCCTGCCCCTGGTCCTCAGCCCTACTATTGACCAGGACTTTTCACTTTTGCACACAGATGGAGCGCTGTAAGAAAACAGGAATTGCCAGAGATGAGGTGATCCCCCTGTCCCTTGGTATCCTTATGTTGCAGCTGAGTGTCTTGGGCCTGAATTTGGCTATGCCTAAGTATGAAGTCTGTGATGCTGATGACCTTTGTACACAGCAAACCAGCCAGTACAGATCCCTTCATACCTTAATTTCTGAACTGGTGATGTTTCCACTGTCTTCAGAAAGCTTTACAGTACCCTAAGGTACAATTGAAACACTTCTTTCACAACTTGCCAAGAATAAGCCTCTCACAGGGCCTTCAGCATCTTTATGGGTTTAGTGTCCATCATCACCCAGGTTCCCAAGAGCATTCTGATGGCCTTGTTTGGTCTCTCAGGCACTCCAAGGAGGAAACACTTTTCTTCCCTTCTTCATCAGACAATGCAAAAAACCTTAGAGTTTCTAGCATGCTATAGCAATCTGGAGAATCACTGTGGTTTGGATGCAGAATAAGCTCAGAGAGTGGGTAGTTTGCACGCAGTTTCTCTTTCTCCTACTGTTTTCTAGGCTCTGAGCCATACAGAGTTACCAAGCTGAGTTTCAGCAGGGACACCTTCTTTATGCAGCACCAGTGTTGTAAAGTTTCAGGCTATGGGAGTGGTGCATCCCACATGAGGGCACAACACATTCTCTATAGAGCAATGAATTGGTGATGGTGTGTTCTGCAAGGCAGCATGAGTTGGACAAGCTTTTGGAAGTGCCTCTGGTCTGTATTCCCATGTCTTGCTCTGAGAACAACAACCCAGAACCTAGAAATTATTTACTTTTTACCTCTTGAGACATTTTACTTAAAGATGTGCCCATGTGTGCTTGAAAATGAACTGGGGCAATCTGCTTAACTCTTCCAGTTGGCACTCCGAGTCTCTAATGCAAACTGAAACCAGGTTAGTTCTTTGTATATTTTTTTTTTTTCATTTTATAAGTGTGCCATTTATCCCAGGCTAGAAGTTTTTTGTATTTTGGCTTAGAAGAATGTGCTTGGTTTCAGGACCACTTGGTAACCTCTGCTACAAGCGTATTTTTATTGGCTAAAGCATTCAGTCAGTGAGTATGCAGAGCTACATTCAGAGTTAAGAAGCTTGCAAAAATAACTTACCACACAGAAAATTTGCACAGGAGTGTCTGCCATTGGGGTGAGGATTAATTTTACTACGAGTTTCCCAATCTGAAGTCTATTCCAGACTTCCCACAGCAGTAAAACTGTCCTTAAACTCATTGCAAGAACAAATGCGATGGGGGTTTTCATTTGGGAAGTCGAGGTGGGTTTGGCAAGCTGTTTAAGAATATCCTTAATTTCAATCATGTTCTTCCTTGGGACCTTTGCATCTCACAGACATCTGTGACAGGAAGAGGGAGGTTCAGCTAAGTGAGAGCCAGAAGCAAGCTAATCCCATGCCTGAGAAGCACCTTGGAGAAGACAGTGGACTAGAAGGGGAAAGGGCAGTAGTAAGGGAAGGAAATCCAGAAGTGTGCTGGACCTTCACCAGCTCTGCTGCAGGCAATCAGCAGAAGCCTCCTGCCTGGGAGCAAAGGCCTTAGCAAGGATGGTGCATTAGTCAGGAAAGGAGGGAAGATCAGGAGATGAGACAGCCTGCTGCTTTCCCAGAGACAGAGCAGGTGAAAGAGAACAGGGACAAAATGGAGGCAGAAATCGAGGAGGACTGGCCTCTGGCACTCCTGGGGCATGTTTTTCTGTAGATGAAGTGCAGCACCAGGGTCCAAGGAAGCGAAGAGTGCAGTTGCTAAGTCCAAACTGCAAAAGCATAGGGCACGTTGCTTCCCCGCTCAAACTGACTTGCAGGCAGTTTGCTTGGAAGTGTCTGCACTGCCTGCCAGCACTATTGCCTCTGGAGAAGTAGATATTTGAGGACAGACATCTCTGTACCACTAAAATAGTTATGTCCCTGTTCAGAGGTCATTGTGTCCTGGAGGGGGTCTAAGTTCCAGCCCAAGAATAGAGAGGAGCTTGGATGCATGGCAAAAACAAGATTGTGCTTTGCTTTCACAGGACATTCCCTCAGTGGCATGGATTGCCTTTACAGTCAGTCAACAGTAACTTACAAACCCCCAAACAAGAAGAGTTGAATAGTGACAAGGAGAACTTCTGCAAACTGGTGCCCGTGTGTTTTACCCTTACCTCCTTGGAGATACTGTTCACCCAGGAGCCTGAATCATGGTCCCAGACTAAAATAAGGAGATGACTCCTTACTCGGAAGGCTAATAATTATGTGTCTCTGAAGCCATTGTCTTTTTGCTTCACCCTGGTCACAATGCAACTATTTTATTTATCAGTTTTGTCAACCAGAAGCTTTAGAGGTAAGAGAGTCAATTAGAAAAATTAAAAAGTGGCACATTGCCCTGCTTTCAAGCTTCAGATTAACTCTTGGTCTTAAGTCCTTGTTTTTCAGGGTTGGGTTTGTGGTTTTGTGGGGGTTTGTTTGGTTGGGTTTTTTGTGTGTGTGTGTGTTTTTTGGTGTTTTGTTCTGTTTTGTGTTTGTTTTTTTGTGTTTTTTTTTTTTTTAATTTAATCTAGTTGCTGCACATTCTAAATACTGCAGTGAGGTGTTTGTAGTGTAGGAGGTAGTTTTCTGTTACTGCAAACGTCAGGGATAATCCCTTTGAGGCCAATATTGTTCCAAATTCAGGAGAGTCAGCAAAAAGTAATGTCATCTGCCCAGTCATTGTCAAATGTTGAAAAATTCATGTCCTTTTATCACTGCAACGTATCTGGCCCTCTGTATCTCTTCTGAGACCTGGCAGATGGAATATATATTATTTATGTATTTATTTTATTTTTACGATGCGTGCTTTTATCATAATTTTTTCCAGGTTAGCCCTGCTGTATGTCACCTGAGCAACAAAATGGGATACTTCTCATTTTGGCCTCTTGGAGGCTGACTCTCTCTATCCAGCTGCATTAGATTCATATTGATATGAACTTCAGAAAGAAAAAATGTTTAGATCTACAGAGCCCATGTAAGATTGGGTTTGTGTTGTGCCAGACACTGTACAAAGTGAGAAACCATTGCTTCTGTGAGATAAGGAGGAAGGGGTGACTTATGATTGCATGTGATGGGCAGAGGTGGGATGGAGGTCTTTTGTTTCCAAACATGTGCTCTGACTGCTTCCCGCTTACTGTCCCACAGTGTTCAGCTTGGTAGCCAGAAGGAGGTACAGGACTGCTGAAAGCCATCAGAGGCCTTAGGACAATGAGAAGGAGCAAGTGAAGTCCCCCATGTTACTTACATCCCCTGTTCCATAGTCTCCAAGAGGAAGGGAAAAATATCATAACTTGATAATCAGCATGATCAATAGGTAAAGAGACTGGTTACAGAGTGGGAAAGAGAAATCAGCTAATGGCTCAGTGGAAACAGAGCGTGCACAATGAACCACTCAGAAACAGTGAGGAAGTCAAACATTTGGAAATCTCAGAGAGGGTGTAGCTCATTAGGGCTTTTTACTGCAGTACTTTGTGACACAGCTCTTCAATGCACATGGAGGAAGGAAATCAGAAGAAGTGTTTTTTTCACGGGTAATTCAAGAGAATTTTAGTGCTGAATGTTTTATCATCTGACAAGCTGCCTCTGCAGGCTGGACAAGAAGAGGGGAAATCTTCCCCTCCCACCTTCCTTGTTCAAGTTCTGGTTCTGGTGGGGCATACCAAAAAGATGTACCTTTTGTTTCCAAAAGGGCCCATGATAGTCTTCCCTAGGGAGTGAGGTACAGTCTTGTGTTTATAAAGGGTTTTGCATCTGAATACATCTGCAAGTACCTGTGCTTGTGAAAGAGTTAGATACAATGTATGAAAGCAAATCCAAATATCGATACAGTAACAGATTTGACAGGATGGAGAAAATGTGTTCCAGTTCCAACATTACTCCAGTGTGGTGTATTTTGCATTTTAAACAGGAATACAGTAGTGATCCTGCTTCCACCCTCCTGCTTTGGGGAAGAGATTTTCAAAGAACTCGTCACCTCCACAGTTTCATTGAGAAAGAGGTGACAGAATGAGAACTGTCTTACAATTCATAAAGAAACTTTGCTGGCAGTACTACCACCACACTTCCTCTTCAAAAATACAAGAAAACGGGTAAACTGACAGCTGTTAAGTCATCTTCTGGTCCCTCCAAACTCTCACATTTGCTTTTCAACATGTCTTTTTCCATGGCTCTGGGAATATTTACTAGTCTTCCTTACATAAAATGTAATCATGGCTGTCACTGCTGCCACAAGCACAGGAGTTCCTCAAATCTCCTGGGGATATGTTTAATATCAGCAGACGTGGAAAAAAAGACTATATTTCATTATTATTAGTATGTATGTTACAGTGATGTTTGGCATTATAGGGCTTTTGTTGCGTAGAGTTTAAAATTTTTGTTTCTTTTTCTATTTTTAGTACATTGAATACTGGTACAGCAAATAATAGATTGTTAACTGTGCAGAAATTTACAGAGCAAAGCAAATGATGAACGACAGTAAGTAGCACAGCAAGCTTTTCTTTATAGACAGAAGAAGAAGCATTCAGCATTGAGCTGATACAGAGCTGATGGCAATCACTGCCTGGTCATGACAACAATACAGCAAAAGCACCGTAGGGTGTCCTGGCATAATTCATCTTATGATGAATGAACTCACTGCAGGTCTTGCCATGGCTATTCCAGCTTCCCGTTGTTTCCCCCAATATCTTTGGAGGAGTCCTCAGCTTTTCTGGGATATGTGGTCACGGAGGTCTTCTCACCAGACATCAAGGAACAAATTGGAAACAGCAAACCCATTTTCAGCATTCCATACATGTTGGTCCTGCATCCCCCAGATCAGAGCAAAACACTGCAGGGCAATAATCACTTTTCTGAAGGGCTTGATTTGCTTCCTACAAGTGTAGGAAATACTTGATATAGAGGAAAGTTATTCATACAGATTTTTCTGTGCAATTTTACCTTTTAGCATACCTTCTGAAAAACAGAGGTGCAGAGGTTGTAATATGATATTCTTCACCTGTGTGGCAGCACCAAGAAATCCTTTATGACTTCTCTTCCATGGGGTATTATAACAAGAGAAAGGCAGTGAAAACCCTGGCAGAAAATCAGGAGCACTATAAGCTACAGCTGATGCTGGTTGGTGATCTCCTGTTTCCCTCACAGCACCTTCCCATGAAATGCTGAGGGTTGCTGTGTTGCACAAAGCATGTGTCCTCCTCTCCTTAACAGATGCCACTTGCTCAGGAAAAGGTTAGTGGAACTAGAAAAAAATCCAGTAAAGATGTGCATGTTAGTCACCTTCTGCCACCACGGGCTATTCCAGCATGTGGTGCCACGCTCGCTGGCGCAGGCTGGGAGAGGAGACAACTGGGAGTGTATCATGGGCTGCAGCTCATCGTGTGGCAGATGGAGAAGAAAGCAACTGGAAAAAAATTAATTACTTAACCGGCTAGAGAGGATGAATCTGTAGCCAATCGCATTTGGCATGAGTCAGGTGCTAAAACTTGGTGCTTTTATTTTGTGCCTTGCCAGAACTGCTCCAGTGCCATTGTGGAGGGCACAGACAAATTAAGTGCAGCCAACTCATGTACTGGCAGTGGAATAATTAGGGAAGCATGGAGCACTATGTAAGTACCACAGCCTCTTCAGGAGGGAACAAAAAAGCCCTGCCCTTCTGTGCCTGTGAGCTCAGTTTTGCTTCTGGTGGTTGATTGCACGCCAGTGTGATGTCACCAGTGCCAGGCAAGGGACCACAGCCAGAAGATACCTGGCACTGCTACCACTGCTCATGGTATCCAGCAAAAAGGCAAGCAGAAATTCTCCTGAAGCTGGATGCTCCTGTCAGCCCAAGTGGTATGTAGGATCAGGCACACCTGACCTTGGATGAAAAGCCAGGTGTAGAGATGCCCACATGGCTGTCTTACTCCTCTGTTAAAGTGAGGTAGCTTTCAAAAGGCAATGAGCATGGTTTTGGCACAGAAATTAAGAAAGTAGGCAAGCGTGGTACACGGGTAATGTGGTAGGGACTCCAGACTCCCTGTCCTCCCCTCCTTGCTCATAGGACAGGTGAGAAGCACGGTGATATGTTGTTAGTCAGCTGTAGCAAACCCTGCAGCAGTCTACTCCAACCTCCTTGTGACTCTAACGCCTGAGGAAAGGCAACAGGGTTTGTGTTGCTTTCAATACTGCCGGTTTCTTCCAGACAGCTTGGACTGCCAGTTGTCAAAGCAGCATTAACATCATTTCCAGAGAAGTAAATAAATGGTGAAGAAGGGGCATGTGTTACTTGCACTGAGTGGGACTGGAGTTGAAGAAAGCAGTAGTTAACAACCTGTTGCAGATAATTGAACACTAGAAACCTTTTTTTTTTCTGCCAAGTTTTCAAAGTGGTGCCTTATTTTCTTGCTCCCTGTTACTCTTGTATAATCTCTGAAGCATGAGATGCAGCATTAGGAGTGCTGAAAGGAGTAATTCTTGTGTGTGAATAAACAGAGAATGTGGCGATGAGTGAAACTTTTGTAGCATCTTCCTTAGCAAAACAGTGAGGAGGGGGAAAAGCTTGCTTGGTGGTCCCTGTATTTCTGACATCAGCCAGAAGCCAGTGGTAAAGATGGAAAAGAGTGTTGAAGTGTGCTGTGGTGAAGTCAAGGCTTTCTCAGCTAGAGCATCTCAGCTTGACTTTTTCCCCTTGCTTTTCTTGCCTTTTGGCAACTGATGTTCTTTCATCAGCTGAGTTATGGAGTATCTCAAGGCAAAACGCAGTGGTCCCAGGGTCTGATGTGAAAGAATTAAAGATTTAGAGTAGGCTCCAGGGGTCTAAATACATCTGTATCCTCTTGATTTGTTCTTCTTTTGTACTTCATTTTCTTTATGTTCACGTGTGTTTTTAATCTAAAACATGCTGGGAAAGACAAAGGGTAGGGGTAGTTATCTCTGGAGTTCAGCCTTGCCTCATACGTTGTCTCTCCTTGCAAAGTGTGTAACACCTAAACTGGTCAAAACCAAGAGTTCTCAGGAGCAACTCATGTCATCCTTGTCAGATCTTGCTTGCCTTCAGATGTCCTTGAATTCATTGGAGCGTATATGGGGCTGGGCAGCTAGAACAGTGGACACATGGTGGGAATGAGCACCTTTATAATGTGTTTGTGTAGATGTATGCATGGATATATGTTTAAAATTTTAACCCAACCTCATGGGTATTCTGTGGGATTAGTAATGCCTGAGAGTTGTACAGCAGCAGTCCTCATCACTCTTTCTTGTAAGCCGTTGCTGTCACTTGTTTTTACATTTTAATGAGAATATCGTAGAAGTGATGGGAGCAGCTGCTGAAAATCCCTCCTATAAAGTGAATATGGTATAATGTAATAAAGGTAAATGTAGTGCATGCATCTCACTTTATTCTGTTTTCTTCATATTAATTGACCTGGAATCTGCCAAGATATTTGCTTTGTAGTGCCTGTTTTTCTCACATCTTTTGTTTAAACTGAAGAATTGGGTAGGCTGCAGAACATCCTTTTTGGGTGTCTCATCTTTGGGACTTTTGTCTATGTCTGTGTGCCCAGGTCTATGCTTTGCTACTTCTTTATACTGTGTAAACCCATTTTGCATCTCCATTCCATTGCATTGGTATCTGTCCTACAGAAACTGGCTACAGTAACTCCTTACCCTGTTCATGGTGACTCACCTATTTAATTCCATTTATAACTGTGAACTTCAGTGCCAAACATAGCTATTCCAAACTTTTATAGCATTCTCAAAATGCTGACCTAGTGAGACAAAGTGAAGTTATGTTTGAAAAGCTTAGGGATGATTTAAGTATGTTGGTCACATGCAGAAAAATCATAGATTGTGTCTTTGTCCTTTCTGTCTGTGGAGATGAACCAGGAGCTGAAGGTGGTAGAGGAACAACAGGTGGGGAAATAGCTCAACCATAATTAGTGGTATAAAATCTGCTGGCTGCAAGGAGTAGCCTGCAAGCCCCTTCTGCTGCTCAGGGACTTCCAAATAGTGCATGATGGGAATAAAATCCATGCGTGCTCCATCTTGAGAAAATTTCTTTGCTTCTGCTTCTTGAAAGCATCCTAAATGTGTTCTCTAATGAGTGCTTTAAAGTAATGCAGTTGTTAACTGTGCAGAAATTTCAGTGCACTGACCCCAGAGAATTGTCAAAGGTAGGTGTAATTATTTGCAAAATAATTCAGGCCTGAATTAAGAAATATTTGTTCATGTCATTTTCTTGAAAAGAGGGGGCGCAGTCAGATTTGCATTGACCTTTTCTAGGCAGCTCTTTGACATTCCAAGTGGGCGGAGGAAAGGTGGAGGCGCTGATGTTATCAACACGTGCATGGAAGGGTGGTGCTGCTGGAAGCTGAGGATTTCAGGAGAGAGGGGGCACCTATGCACTGCACAGCAGGGTAGTGAGTGGTCGGCAGGAGGCAGAAACCACATCCATCTCACTTCTTTGCTTGTGAAAGTCTGTGACACTCCTGTGCAATAAAAGACAAGCAGTTGGTCTCTGGTTGTGTTTTCTAGCTCAGTAGCTGTGTAATGTGGGGTGAATATCTATGGGAAAAGTACACATAGTCACCGAGTGAGGGTGGGGGAGCTCACCCGGAAAACAGGCAGGGCAAGGGGAACTGCTAGACGTATTGAGCCCTCATGGCAGAAAGCTGGGCATAGGTCTTTCTTGGAGGCTGTGCCATAGCACAATCTGTGTTCCTTGCACTCCCTGGCTCTGCATCAAATCCTGCCTCTGCAAACATTAAGATAGAGGGAGAATGGATCCTTATAATCCCACACCATCAAAATTCACCAGTTTGCTATATTTTGGCAGCAGCTTAGTCTCCTCTTTTGGCATTGGAGAAAGTACAGAGAACCTGCAGTAAAATTGAGTGGTTTGGTGTAGCCAGTGAGTGAGCAGGAGTTTTGCTGTTGCTTGGCCATGGCACATGTCAAATATACCCTGATAGGGTGTTGAAAGGTTGTGTCGTTCACTTTTTGTCCAAAGGTCACTTCGTAAAATATTCTTCTAACTCATTTGAAAGACCTCCAGTGGTGCGACTGGCTCCCCACAATGCCCCCAGGAAACCCTTGCATTGCTGAAAAGCTTTTCCTGTTGTCTAAACTTGCTGCCACTTAGGGCCATAACTGATTGTCCCATCTGCTACAGATGCAGAGAGCATTCCTCTTCACATCAAGGTTTTTGAAACAGAAGTACCTTTTCATGTCTTTTACCTTCTAAAGAATGTCCCTTCATCCCTTCTTTCCCCAAATCAGTCATATTTTCCTGACCTCAAGTAATTTTTGTTACTTGCCTCTGGATTTTTTCCAGTTGGCCCACCAGTTCTTCCAGTTGAACGCGCCCCAAGATGCCTGCTCAAGTCTGCAAACAGTGGATAACAGTTGACATTGAACTCTAACAGTACAATGTTATTAAACAATGGTTAAAGCACTTCATCATAGGTTGTTCTAGAAGGCCATAAAATCAGCTAATATCTTTATCTGAAAATGAATTTTTAACATATTCTTTACCCATTTGGAAATCAATTTTAACATATTCTCCACTCTGCTATATGTACTAAAAGGGCAACTTCTTGCTTCAGCAACTGCCACAGTCTGAGACTTCTCCCTGGCTGTTTTGTTGGAATACTCCATGCAGCCCAGAAGCATACTGAGCTTGAAATGCTACTGCACACTGTAACATATTGTATTACACGCTTCACTGAACATCACCTTCAATAACTTAAGTGACATCATACAGATTGTATTGTGCAATTTAGCATGTATTTATGTGAAAATATCTCCTACCCAATAGTCATGTTTTAGGTTTTTTGTTTTGTTTTGGGTTTGTTTGTTTTTTTTTTTTTTTTAGCATAGCAAATCTGCTGCAGCTGTCAGTGCTGTAGTGTTTTTTGTATTTCTCTTTTACCCAAGGAAAAGCTCAGAAAGCATGGGGCTGCAGCTACACTTTTTGGTTTCTGAGACCCAGTTTGCTTGTTGGAGGAAAGAGGATGGAGCAAGTAGGATTAAAAAAAGTTGTAAATTTGAAACATTGTAGTTCCTTGCAATTGCTAAATAGTTGGTTCTTTATTCAGACTTAGTCTGGTCAATTCAGAATAAAATCATTTGATTCTGGTACATCAGTGCCTAGCAGAGCTAGTACAGAATAGCTGTGCTGGAAAAAGTCCCCAAACAGACAAGCCCTGGAGTGTATGATCCATCCTGTCCTCTGCAGGCTAGTATCACTGACACCTCTGTTCTGCAAAATCCCACCCTGTTCTCTGAGAAGGCATGTAGCACCCGGTCCTTGGGCAGGCTTGCCAGGCATTTTTTTTCAGGCCTGCTTAGAAGTTTGCATGTTCTGATATGAGAGAGGAGCAGTTCCCTCTGCATTCCTCCATTTTGCAATCTTCCAGCATTTACAATTTGTGACATGAAATCATGGGACTGTTCATCCGATTTGTTGATGGGTTTTAGGGTTTTAAAAATATCAGTAACCTCTTTAAAGAAATAGATAAGCCCCTGGATTGGAGTCCGGGTCCTTTTGTGTTTACTTCTTGGTTTGTGAACTTTTATGGGATCTTGTTTGCAGGAGTTTCTCCACAGCTGCAAGACCTAGATATTTACTGTTAAATTAAAAAAAAAAAAAAAAAAAAAAAAGTGGTGTAAAAATTCCCATGGAGTTGTATGACTGTAGAAGCTGCAACAATATTTAAAAAACCTCCAAATCATATGAATCCCATTAAAATCATGTGAGTGGCCAGTGTTGATTTCAGTGTCTTAGTTGTACTAGATAGCTGACATTTATGTTCCTCATCAAGTTGCTAAGTTTAGCAAAATCCCATTTGCTTTCAACAGTAGGCCACCACCTACGGCAGTCAACAGCAGACTCATACATTTTTTTGACATAAATATGATCTTTCATACAAAGAAATGGGATTTGGGGCCTTTTGAACTGCTTCTGCAAGTTCAGATAGCTGATCTCAGCAATTACATTGTATTGCATATCCTCCTTGTTAAAAATGGTTAATACTTGTCAGTTATCTGCGTTTTGCAGACCAATAGCTGTGCAGCATTCATAGCATAGGGAGTCCTCCACTGTTTATCATACAGCTGTTGTAATAGCAGTCATTTCCAGATGATACTTACCTTCCAGGACATCAATTACCTTCTTCTTGTGCAGTACATATTCTAGGAGTATTGCCAAAAGGCCAACTGCTTATTATTTATAAATAGTCTGAGCCTGTAATTACTAGACCAGCTTTTGGTAGTTTTGCAAGCCATATTTCAGGTTGTTTTTTCCACAGCTAAAATGATGTTGACTGAAGGTTAAACTTGCTTCTCACCTAGGGACTCTGCCCAAGGCCCACAGTTTTGCCAGCATTTGAGATATCATAAAATCACAAGTGTTGCAATTTTAGGTTGATTTCTTTGGCAGACGGTAGTTTTCAGACTGCCACAGGCAGCTCAGTAGTTTTGGATCATCCCTTAATTGATTGTATTGTTTGTGTCTGTTTTGAAGCTGCATTGAGCTCTCAGCTGGCTGCATTGCACAAATGCTTCTGAACGTTTGGAAAAACCTACTCCAGAATATGCTGGCTCTCAGCTTTTGGTAGAGGTGCCTGAATCCATATCTATATAGGAAAGTTAATTTGGACTGCAACGGCTTGTGAATTAAAAGCTATTTTCAATTAACATCTTAAATTGGCAGCACTCTCTTTATGTATACAGTGTAACAGAAGGCAGACTCATATTCTTTTGCTCACACTGAACAGTGCTCAATAGGCAATTTCCTAAGGTGTGTCTGCATGGAGCTGGTTGATCTGGAAATTTTTTCTCTGGCCACTCACATGGCAAGTCTAACCTGTGGCTCTTTGGCTTAATGTTTAGTGTATTATCTTTAGCTGTTGGAGACTATATGTATGTCTAGCCCCACTGCAGTGCTGAAGTGCACGCAGTGGAACAGTGTTTTTACTGGAAAGCAGGAAATACAGAGCAGAGCTGTTTGTTCATGGTACATTTTGTCCAGACTGTCGGGACCTCTACCTCTGCCATTTAACTGTAATTTACTCTGTTGTGCAGTGCCCCAGTGAAAACCCAACGAGGGCAGCACACAAAAACCATCTAAATCCCTGAGTAATTTCTTGTCCTGTCTCCCACATGGAGCCTCCATCTGCGTGGGACGTCTGTGCGGTATTGCAGTAAGAAAATAGAGGCTCGGTTGTATACTTGTGTTAATGTTCACTCTTTCTAATGCACAGAGATTTGCAGCCTAGAGTCCATAAATGTTTAAATGTTAAGTCTGCATGTCTACAGAGATGGTCTTAAAGGAAAACAGCAACCACCCACACAGTGGTGAGCTCCTGATAGTGACTAGCCTGGGAGATTCAGCCCACTGAAGTAAAAACTCTTTTCTCCCAACAGTTTTACAGCTGTCTGAAATGTTCTCCTTTTACATTTTTTTTTATGTGTATTTACTTCACACAAAAAAAGCTGGAAAATTTCAAGATTGTTACTAGGATTGGGACTGTAGGTCTTTTGTTTGCAGTAGCTTCAAGGCATTTTGTATTAGAAGATACTGTCTGAATTTGGTGAGATTCTGGGTATGTCTTTGCAGAAGGGACAATAAGTATCATATTACAAATTACAATAGAAATACCACAGCACAAATGCTTTTTTTCACATTACGGTGCTTCCCGTTGCTCTTCTGGAAACATATGATTTTAATAAATGGCAAATTGAGAAGACTGTCTTGCAGCAAGACAGTTGTGTGGCTTGTCATCACTGTAATTTATTGATGCTGTCCCAACATATCCAACCCATGTGAGAGGGCATAACAGCACTCCTACCTCAGGCAGTTAAGACATGAGCAGTATTTAGACTGTAACTGGTGCTGTTCAGCCTTTTAGCTGCCAACCCCCCCTACACAGTCTTACACATTTTGCTGAAAAGTTTTCAGCGGTTAAACTGATTTGCCCCTGAAATGAAGACAAAACCCATTGAACACATAATGAACTCATGAGGTGTCTTCCAATGCAAATTATCCTGTGATCCTATGATTCTGCGTGGCTTCACTGCAGTGTTAAGTGTATGGACAGACACGCTGCATAATCTAACTGAGGGCTGTCGTGTCCATACTGCTGTTGCTTGTGTCCATTACCTGACATATCTCCCATGACTGTTAATGGTGAATTATGGTATTATTACTGAATTCATGGGGACTGTGTATTTCTTCTGGGTCTACAGGGGACTTGTGGGAATGCATCAGAGAACTGTTACACTTCAGTGGCATAGCCAACGTCCATATCTCACATATGTAAGGATGGAGCTCATTAATCTGCAAAATGCACTTGCTGTTGATACATCTGATTTAGCCTAAACACCAGAAACAGGCCACCTGCAATTATGAAGAACTCCTTATCAGACAAATTATCTCCTACAAAGCAGTGTCCTATCTGAGCCTGTGGAACCGTTTCCAGTCCCTAAAGTGGCTATACACCACTGCAATGCTAAATGTGGACATGTAATTTGTGATAGTCCCAGGTAACTATCGAGCTAGAAACCATGACAGATCTTTGGGCTTTAGGTGGTGGTTGCATTAAACATAGGTGAAAAGCTTTTATTTTAGGGATGGAGGACAGGGACAGTCTAATTGTATTTCACATAGTGACATTTTACAAGTGAAACATGTTTTGGGATTGCTTCCAGCCTGATTGTTTAGAGTGAGAGTGGAAAAGCAGGAGATGGTATACATTTCATTGCACAAGAGGTTTTAGGCAGAGAGCCTGCTTTAACTATAAGTTGAAAGATACTACTTTAGGGTTCATTTTCACATACATTTTCATTGATTCAGGCACTTATTGATATGCATTGCATGTTTTGGAAAAAGATTGGTAGAGAACACACAAAAGCCTTGCCACAGCGTTCCTGTGGGAACCCAGGAAAAGTGTCCCTGTTGCTCTGTGCCTATCTTGTCTGCGTCCACCTTCGTCACCCTTACCTCCATCTGTTAAGTATCTACTACAGCACTGACGTATGGAATATATACACTGGGAATGATAAAATTTCCCATTTTCCATTACATGGGTAAATCCTGTGATGTGGCCATATGGAGTAGATACTTTAGATCACAGAAGATGGATATGCCACACCCTAGCTGACCACATGTCTTTGGTAAGGGTTATTTTTTGTTTTAAAAGGAGTGCATGGTATAAGTCTGCTTAGTTCCATGGGTAGGGAACTGAAATTATGGCAAGCTAGCCCTGCCAACATGACAGAATCTCATCTGCCATAAATTAGGGCATATCTCTGCTGGGTCTCTGCCACTTTGCATGAGTGAATTGTCTGGCCCATTGACTCTCTTTTCCTGAGGGGAACTTCATGCCTCTGGTATGTCACGTCGCAGTAGAGAAGCTCTCCTTGTTTCTGACACATATACCTTCTCCATCATTGGGACTGTTAGCCTGTTGAGATATCTATGGCTCTTCCCATGGTGCAGCAGTCTGCTAGAACGCATCTTTTTGCTTTCAGTAACATCAGCCAAATCAAGGCCTCTAAATTATATTAGCATATAAGCTATGTTGTTCTTGTCTTCAGCTATTTGAAATCTTTAACGCTGACTATGTTTACAGAGGACCTTGCTTTATTGGATTACCCTCTTTAATTGGGCTGAAATTGTATTATTATGCCAATACCTGACCATCTATTTCCTATGCCTGTTAAACTTCTGCCTATGGATGTCAGAAAAAATTTTACTTGAAAATTTTAAATGAATCTTTAGATCAATATGATTTTAGAAACAATTTATAGTTTGACATTTACTTACATAGAATCAGGCACTCTTCTATGGAATATTTGAATAGAATTTGGTTTATTTCCTAAGTCCTTAATTTGTTGTTAGTTTTTCACTATATAACAGTAGTATTCCTTCTTGTTGTCATCCAGAGAGTGGGAGGGAAGAAGAAAATGCATGATAGATATTCATGAGTCCAAATTTTCTCATTTATAAATGTGTTAATTCAAATTAAAATCTTGAAAATTCTGGACAAAGTGTGTAGGAGACTTTAGGTACTGCATTTTATGGAAAGCGAGATGAAAATAACATGGTTTTGGGACTTGTCATTGGGACTCTGGGCAGCTGCAGAAGAAGGAGCATTAATCCTTTTAACTGAATCAGATTTAATTCAGACTTAGTGTGACTACAGATCACTGTATGTGTTAAAATCCTGTTTATAAATGATTAACAGTTGTTTAAATAGTTAATTGTTATAGGTCGGTTAGTTGCATATAACTGCGTAAAATCACCTGGAAATGTACTTACATCCATAAATAATATACCTTTTAGAGCTGTATCATGCTTCTGTTTGCTTAGAGTATATTAGCCTCCATACAAGTGGTTTTTAATGTGACAAAAACATATGAATAGACTCTTCTTCTACTCTTTATGGAGAAAACTATAGTTAATCAGTAAAGCGTAGGCCTTGAGGTCCCCTAACATTTCAGATTATCCTTATCCAAATGCTACATTCTTTGTGAGCTGAGGTTGGATGGTGGTGTCAGAGTAAAGGTACAGCAGAAATCCTGAGCATAAGTTTGTGCTATTCTGCCTTCCCCTGAAGATATCCAGCATTTTAAGGAGAATAAGAGCTGAAGTGGAAAATGAACTCAAAAAAGTGGTAGGTTTTGACAGCCTTTACCTTTACAATTATTCACTAGCGATTGGGAGCCTCACACAAAACTGTGAAACTGGAATAATGTTGCATATGCACAGTATAAGCTCAACATCATTAGACTGATGGCCCATTGCTCTGGTGCTTGGGTTGGGACTGGTGAGTTGTGAGTACACAATGAAACTAAATAACAGAGGACAAACTTCGAAATATAGTGGCATTCTCCTAAAATGCCTAATAGCAGATGAGTGAGATACCATTTGGCTTGTTTGGCCCAAATTAGGGAATGTGTGAGAGAAGGACATGCACCTATTGGAGCAAGCAACTAAAGCAACACTGGATTTGTTCCTTCTTTTGTCAGTAATTGTCCCTTTGCCCTCAGTGGGACTGTATTGAATTTTTGTCAAGAACAATATTCTGCAGTTAGTGAGATGAGACGATGTTTAAAGAGAGGCCAAAATGGCCCAAACGAATTATGTCCTTGGAAATGAGGCACGTTTCTTTTCAATAAACTTCTCATTGACAAAAGGAGCTTTTAGATCAGAGAGGATCCCTGCACTGAGCCTAAACAAGTCCTGTCACAATCTCTACAGCAAGATGTTTTTCAGTCCATGTCACTGAGCAAGGTAAGTAAGAAGACCTTTATGGCCCCTTTATTGTATTTACATTTTTGTATAGTAGTTACCAGCAGATATTCCAGTTAAAGTCACTCAGTACTTCCTATTGCCATTTCTTGCTTTCATATAACTTTACAAGGTATGTATTTTTACCCTGTTTTGTCTTTGCTGCAGAGGAATTTTTTTTTGCAAAGGACTGCACCCTCAAAGGTTGTAAGTGGCTTAGAGCCAATAAGATTTTATGCATTAATGCTCACACCTTGCTAAAATATGGAATAAACCAGGTTCATTTAAAAAGTGAAAGAGGAAATAATTTATCTAATTCTGATGGTTCTTCTGGTACTTCAGCATGTCAATTGATAATTTTAGGGTGATCATTTCATCATCAAGTGTGGCAAAAATAAGCTAGACTTTTCTTGATGAAGAGCTGGGAGAATTCATACAGATCTTTGGTAGGGATCACTGAGTATTGTGAGCCCCTCAGAGAATTTCTTCTCCTACCATAGTAGGATGTATTCAGAGCCAGCTGCAACAAGAGAGAATCAAGGCATAAATTATTTAGATCTATTAAGTATCAAATTAAGAATTCTCAATACTAGCATTGTGTGTAAATTTTAAAATAGTCTTGCCAGAGGTATAAAATTTTCCATTGATTTCACAGCATTTTAATTGGAAAGAATGTTCTGCACAACCAATTAATTCAATCAGTTCACTGGCAGCAGATATTTTTGGTGACACAGTAGCATAGCACGTAACTTTTGTTCAGTTAAGGCCTAGGACATTAGGAGACGGCACTTCAAAGAAAAACCTTTTGCTGCTAGAGATGTACCTTGTTTTGTGGTTTTTGCTCAGCAACGAAACTGTGTTATTGGTCAATTCACTCTCATTGTGTCATTTGTTACATTTGCTTTCATTCCTTTTATGCCTTTCTCTGAACAGATGGAAAATCCAGCTCTCAGAGACTCCTTTAAAATTTCTTCTTCCCACTTGGTCAGGTGGCCTTGGTATTGCAGAAGGAGGTAGGAAGCCTCATGCCCACCAAGGTGCTTTTCCAAGGTGGTTTCATCCTTGCAGCCAGACCCTAACTCAAATGGAGTTAGCAGGTCACAAGTCAACATAATTAGGCATTGCATAGTAGAGTGTTGAGACACACTTACAATTATTTTGTCTTGTATTGACTTCTAATTTATGCCTCAGTTCTAATGAATGAAAATTTTTGAGGCCTGTTTTTCTCAGACTCTGGAGATCAGCACTTATCAAGTGCTTATAGTAGTCAGTGCGGACACTGTTAAAAAGTATGCAATTAACTAATGCCATTCATAGTTGAAAGTTTCTTGGTGCCATATTTCTTTCTCTTGCTATAGGAGAGACTTCTTGTTGTGGTAATAATGCTGGTATTGATTCCTTCACAAGTGAAAGGGAGAGCTCACCTCTCCCCTTGTGAACTCTTCCAGGAACGGATGGGGGAACCCCTGGAGAGTCACAGGCCAATCCCACAGGCTGACTACCTGCGAATGAGAGCAGAGTCTGCATTTTGGATGAAGCATTCCTCCTCCAGGCTTTGTAAGGGAGCCCAGAAGCAGCACTTTTAGAAAGACAGAACTTTTCAATCCCATTTTCTATGAGTTAAATGTTATTTCTGAGGAGAAGTTCAAACACATTGGAACTTGGTGTGTAGAAGGACTTCACATGTGGTGCAAGGGGGCAAGGCAATAGGATATGATATCTTGCAGTTGCAAGTTACAGCTGTCTTCTAGATTTCAGCTAACTGATTAATAGTTATACCCATAGGCTGCATGTAAGATCAGGTGGGTCCCTCTTGGCTTTGCAGCTGTACAGCTGGCATTTGAGAAGCTTTAAGCTTTGACAAGGTTATAGCTAAATAGCTGAGACAAATGAAATTTGTGGGAATGTGACCACATGGACAAAGAGAGAGGATGAACTGAAGATCACAAAGGAGTTCAGTGGTAAAATAAGGGCTAAAAGGTACATTTTTAAGGTCTCCATCTTTAATCTGATTTTTCTGGAATTCTTTATTACCCATCAGCTCTGTAAGCTGCTCGATGAACCACAATGTCACTACAGCAAGTGGTCTGATCTTAACGGTGATGATTGTGGATTCCTGGAAACAATGATTCACACACTGCATGAAAGAACTGGTGTTTGGAAACTTGCCTCAGTGTTTGGGCCAGTACAGTAACTGTTTCCTTTTTAGAATTTTATTTATTTAAAAAGCAAGTAGATCCCTTGCTAACCAAAACCCATGCAAAATAATGGTAATGACACAGGCTTTGTCTTTTGATTTGTAGTTACCAGAGGATAAAACGCCATATATGAATGATGGTACGCAAAATGAGGAGGGAATCCTGTCGGTACATTTCTGATAATGTACCTTATTATTTCTGCCAATCTTTCCTATCATTGTCCCTCTCCAATATCTTCAAGAGGAGAAATAGCCTCCTGAGGTTCCTCTTTATATTTTCCAGGCATAGATCCACGAGTTTCCTCTTCTTTTTGAAAGGAGCACACACAGAGAAAATTTGTGTTCACTGGGTGAGTGAAAAGACACTTGGTATCTAAATTAGCCATCCCTGAATCTATTTAAGTGCACATTCCAAAAGCTGAAATTTGGAGACAACGTGTTCCAGATTTAAGTGTTTCATTATTTATTTTTAAGGTTCAATTTAAGTTTTCACCACAATGTCCTACAACACCTCACAGAGAGCCATATGAGGTGTCTGGTAGCTACACCTTGCTTGTGAGCTAGTACTTTAGCACTGTATTTTGGTGAGGACAGACTTATGCTCTGCAAAACACATCCTGGGAGAGTCTCTGGTGAATGCATAGTAATTCATAAAGCAAAGTGTCTGCTACGAGGCCATGAAATGTAAATATCCACACCAGAGTAAAAGGTGCATATTGAGAAATGGAGTCCCTGAAGACCTCCAACCTATTCTATAGTCCCCAAACAGGATCAGCCTTTTATTGATATTATCGACAATGTTCTTTTATGTAGTCTTTGAGGATGTTCCACAAACCAGGTCCTTTATAGCACAGACAAACAGAAGATGTAAATGTCTGGAAAGAACAATTTTTGCTTTTGATTAGGGTTTCCCTTCTCTTTTTTTCCTCTGCCTCACCGCAGTATTGTGGAGTTCCTTCCTCACACCCCTCCCTGACGCACCCAAGAGGAAGGTCTTGGCTCAGCCGTGTGAGTTTGCTTTTCGCAGACACACAGCATCTGCTGTCACAGGTAGGAAAGAGAAGTGAAATGGAGGCAGGGCAGCTGTTGACATAACTGAAGGCTCTGACATCAGTCCTTTTAATTAGGTGGAGAAAGAAGAGAGCTAGCAGGTATTTTTAGAAAGCAGGATGCTAGGGAAAATTACCTCATGCTTGAGGTCTCTGGGTTTTATCATTTTAAGCTCCACAGTGAAAAAAATTGAAATTACATCTATCTAATTCCACTTCCTTATTTATCCCTCGCCCTTTTTCCACCTTGTCTCAACAATTGGATTATTCAGGATCTTTAATCAGAAGTTAGTTCCACAAAGTTTTTATTGCTTACCTGTCTCCTGCAGATCAGTTGCATGTAATTTCAGACCCTCAAAGACTGATTAACAGAAATCAGAGCAAAGAAAAAGGGGGATGGGGGAGGTGTGGGGAGTGTGTGTGTTAAATGCATTCAAAGTCTGTCTTTCCCTGCTGCCACTGAAGCCCAGGGTAACTCTTCCGAATTTCAGTATTGCTCTGTTATCACTCGTGCCCATGCTAGAGCGGCTGGGGACTTCAAGATGAGCACAGGTGGGCCAAAGCTCAGCTCTTGTGAGTATGACCAAGTGGGTCTGACCCACAGCTCGTTGTGATCAACACAAAGTCACTTTTTCCTTTCACCTGGGCTTGGATCAGCAGAGTACACCAGTATTGGTCTTAACGGTTCTCCAAGGGTTTCAGCCTCTAACTCTGCTCTGCCCTTATTTTTCCTATGGCAAAGCCCAAGAAGCCTGCTCAGGGCCCACCTGTGTACCCTGGCTGGAAGAAGCTACCAGGTCTCCTCTAAGAGGAGAGCTTCACACATGGAGCTTTTTTTGCTGCTGATCTTGCTGATCTTTTCCCACAGCTTTACAGCTTCAGTATTGTTTTGTTGATGTGGGTGTATTAGAAAAACTCTTGAACGGTCACAGCCCCTGTACCCAGCAGCCCACAGTTCAAGAGGGATGCAATATTAATATCACAGTGAAGTGAGTTAATAACAGACCACCCAAGGTACAGTTACTGGCCTTTAGTCCACAGGAGAGGTTGCAGTGCAAAAACCACTCACAAAGGGAGAGAAAGTGAAATGCATTTTAAAAAATAAAAAGACATAAATTGCCAGACTGAACATAATGTTTACCATCTAGGTCTTCTTGGTTTTCTATTGAGTGCTCCGCCATTTAACAACCAGTGTTATTCAGGAGGTAAGAGAGTTCAGGAAAAGGTACATTCTCAGCTGAGATTGTCCACAGACTTGCAGAGATTACATTAAATTGGGAAAAGGTTATGTAAAATTTGAAGATCCCTCTTTGGTAATCATGGATATTACAAGCATGGTTTTGTACCCTGATTTCCAAGGAAATGAAGATTAGAAGGTATACGTAAGTCTTTCTGCTTTCCCTTTGTCTCCCAAATAACATTTAAACCTGCTGATGAAGTTCAGCTAAATTTGGCAGCAAGGTTGTGATCTCCAAGCTTTCAAGTTTCTCCAAGTGTCATTAAATTGAGCAGCTGAGGAGGCAGTGTTCCTAGGTATGGAAGTGCTACAGTATAGCTCAGTCCTTATCAAATTTTGTTGAATTCAAGTAGAAGACATTATAAACACTAACTTCAGGGGGTGCACATTTGGCACATGTTATAATAAAATCCATACAGAATGAAGTCTGTAATTTCTGCTTTTAAATAAAATATTATTTTTTTCACTGCAGAAACTGTAGACTTGGGAATTGAAGATCCTGAATGGACTGTATACAACAACAGGCTGGATTTTTCTCTGGGATTGGGTGTCTGATAGCTGCCTGACCCTATGCAGAATGCAGCAGTTCCCATAACGCTGGCATTACAAAGGCTTTAGAGTCGTGACCCAGCTAGAAGTGCTTTCTCATATAGCCTAAACTATCTATCTGGAGAGCTGATGTGAATTAGCATAGCTTCTTCTGCACCCTGTAACTTACAGTTCAAGCCCAACATTTGCAAAGCAAGGAAATGAAACCCATTATTTTTCATTACAGCTCAGAGGTATCTATTTGACATTTGAACAGCTTCTTGAGAAATGCAGGTGATAGATTTCTATTGCAGCTGAACTATTTATTGCTACCTAGGCACACATTTTGAAAGGAATATTAGTTGCATTAATGCTTTCCGGATGAATTGAGGTTGTTTACCTCAATTGCTGTGTCTAAGTGGCCATATACCATCCTTCATTGATTGCAATGACTACAGTGCAACATGGCTTTGCAGTAAAACCGTTGCACATGTACTGATGATCAGAGAGCCAAATTCTGCCTTTGTTCTGCAAATGCAACTCCCATTAGAGCTGGAAGGCTGTAAGTTTTGGCCCTGTAGTGTGCAGTGTCCCTCAGCTTTGACTGTGAGAGCAGAAAGTCTTTGAATATTAACTGGTACATGTAATTATTTTGATGTTTGTTGACTTAAGTAATTAAGTAATTACATGCTTGAGTATTTTGTTGAATTAAGGTCTAAACTGTAAGCTTGCTTACTTTATCTAGTCAGGGTTCACTGGACTCAAAGAACTACTTTATTTTCAGGTTGAAATATCTAGCTGGTCAGATTGAGTGTCTAGTACTATGTGTAATGGCATGCTAGAAACAAGGTGCTCAAAAAAAAAAGGAAAACTGCTTTCTGGGCATATTGGCAAAGGGAAAAAGAAAAATAGATGACATCTTCTAAAGAACATTGCTGTCCCTGGCAGGATGATTTCTGGGAGCTTACTAACTTGCTTTCTATAGATCTAGTTTCTATAGAAACTTTGTTTTAAGATGCAAATCCAGTACAGCTTTACCTATTAAAACACTTTGCGAAAAGCAAGAGTGGGTTACTGCACTGTTACAGAACGAGTGAAACCAACCAATCTTTCCAGTGTAGGTCAGCTACTTTCAGTAAACAAAATACCCCAGTGTACACCTCTTGCAGGGTGTCCTGTGTGGCAGTTAGCTGGCTGTGACCCAAAAGCCTCCTTCCTCCGGTACAGAGAAATCTTCCCTGCTCTAGAGATGTCTTTTGCACATGACAGTTGATGCATTTGGAGGACTTGAAATAAGGATTTGTGTAACATAGTTTATGGGCCTGGCTGGAGGAGTGGTTCAGCTTCAAGTACTGCCTGGAGGTTGCTTTACACAAGGTGCCTGCAGAGAGGCGGGAGGAGCAGATCAAAAAGCCACCAGTAGGTAGGTTGTGTGAGCAGTGTTCATGGAGTGTTTATGGCTGAAACTAAGCAGTGGTGGCTTATCTAGCTAGGAAATCCCTATGTGGTGTAATTCTCATTGCTGCAGTGAGATTATCTCAGTCTATGTCCGTTCAGCTGGTCACCAGCTCTGTTTTGTCTTCCTCATCAAAGATGACTGTATGCCTTTATAGATCATCCTATTAAATCCTAAGAACACACTTAAATCTTGTTGAGGAATGAACTGTCTGTTCTTGCCCGTGCAAGAGAAGCAGAGCAGTTGTCTTCTTTCTTCATTCTTTCTGCCTGTTTTACATGTCCTGGTAATGGGGGGGTTGTTCATACCCTCAGAACAATGCACGTAACTGGGAGCACAACTTCAGCCTCAGATATTCCCCAAAAGGTTAACTGTTGATGAATGTTTGCCTCTGCAGAGTTCAGAAATGAATGTAGTTACCTGTGTCACACATCCTGTTCCTAAAACCTTTTAATCATTTTATATATAGGGCAAAGATTGTAAAACTGAAACCAGTAATGCAAATACTAGTGCTCAGAGTTTTCTGTGTGGTCTTCATTAGCTGAGTGGGTTACCAAGAAATCAGAGTATTAACTGTATTTTGAAGGCTGCTGAAAGCTTGGAGATGGCTCTAGATTGAGTTGCTTTTTATGGAGGCAAAACAAAAAGTTAAGAGATGATCTAGAGGTTACTAAGGACTAATATCAGAGTGAGAGAAATTACTGAAATGGCCATCTCTACTAGCTCTGTGAGTCAAAGGCTATTCAGACAATACATTTACCTACATGACACTGGTTGCCTGCTGCTGAGAAAAGGACAAAACTTTCATGCCTTGCAGCAGCCAGACACTGTCAGGCCCAGGGTGTGTATTAGCTTACTGCTGGGAACAACACTTTTGTAGGAAGCAGCCTTCCTTTGGTTCCTTCATTCAGAGAAGAGTTATGTAGAGTTATGAGGAAAGGGAGTATTGCAGAGACAAAGGAGTCTGTTCAGTCCATATCTACCTTTGTCCTGGAAGGCTTCATAGCTTAGACAGTGAAGTGAACCCTGTGCTAGCCTAAGACAAAAAAGCAAGCAGAGAAGCTACAGCAGTGCCTTGCTTTCCATGCATGGCAGGATTTGCGCACTGGGATCAGGAGGAGTTATTTCAAACCAGTCCATGACTGCATCGATGAAGCTCTGAGACAATCAATCAATCAGCTAGATATTTCAACCTTTAAAATAAAGTGGTCCTTTGTGTCTAGCAAACAATGACCTGATATAATCATGCTTACAATTTAATTCACATGCCTGCCTGCCCTTTGGAGGCAAGTGTCTTATATGCACCTATCCTACAGCCAGAAAGGGAGACTTGTGATGATCCCATTCAATCCCCGCAGTGACGCACCCTCCTTGCTTCATCCAGCAAAGCCTGCACTGCAGGAATTATTGCTCTGTCCTTATTCAGGCCAGCAACCTGAATGGTGCACGTGGAACAAGCCTGCTGGGAAGACATCCAGGCATTGCTTTGACTCCAAGTGACAATGAATTTGCTACACACCCCACACCCACTGATCGTAGCTAATTACTGTCACTGCTAAGAAGCCCTTTTGCATATGCCCGCTTGGTTTCTGTTCTGCCTCTGTGGATGCTTGGTGAGACTGAACCCCCAACCTACTGCTGTGCAGGAATATTCACACAGCTCTGGATTCAGTTCTTAACCTGCACTTCCCATCAGCTGAAAAACTTCTGCTGTTGCCTGGGAAAGGACCTTGGCTCTGGTGAAGGGAGAGTTTAGGAAGAGCTTGGAGTTCTCCCAGGAAACAACCCTGTGTTGGAAAATCTGAAAGAGGCGGCAAATGGAGTGTCACTGTATGGGACCAAGAAGATGAGCTCCTGGGCTATTTTCTTCTCATTCCATACACCAGCTAGCTTAAAGCTTTTGGTCTTTGAGATAACTGGTATACTGATTCCTTCTTATCTCTCAGAGAGTTCCAGAACGTAATTAATTAACATTTGTGAACTGTGAACACTTCCACTGATAGGAGCTATTAAGTATCAGAATGAAATGTGAATAATCTTGGCATGCTCAAATTAGCTCAACTTTGGTATAGGTGAAAAGAGAATGAGTGACATTTGCTACATCATGGGGAATATCTTGAGTTATTTCAAATGCTGTAATCCTTCTTTTATGGATTTCTGGGCTATTTTTATAATACTAATTCTGATTAAAAATATTAAGTCTGACTGTCAGCTCTAATCCATGCTTCATCCTTGCATATCTAGCAATGTTAAACACTCTGATTATTTAAAGGCATTTAAAAACATTTCTGTGCTGTAGAAACTTCTGAGGAAACATCCAAGCTACACATGTTTCTCCACTTCTGTGGTGTGAATAGTTTATGGAGCTGCACAAGCCAGGATGGCTGTTGTATTTAGTGTATTGACCTGGATTATGTCCCAGTTTGAAAGCAGCTGATTTAGTTTTTATCTCTCTGTTGATATGATGTAAGTGGAGCTCAGATGTGATCGTCCACTGATATAAAAAATGGTTTGTCCATTTGCAGTTATTGTAGTTTTCCTTTTTTCTTATTATGGTAGCTGCTCATCTCCACTCTTAAGTTAAGCAGCTGTATAAAACTGGGTGGGAAATGCCTCTCCCCAAATGGGTGAGGTTGCGAGGCTGCTGCTGAAGCCTGTTCCCTGTGGAGGGTACAGCTGCTTTGAGCCCGGTCCAAATTGCAGCTAGGCAAAAAAAGTTTCACCAAACTACTCAGCAGCATGTAACTCACGATAGCAATGGAGAAAAAGGCACAACTCTGGAGTTACCTTGTGTTCTTACGAAGTTTTGGCCACTTTGGCTTGTATGTTGGGCTGTCTGTATTGCAGATAGAAATGTACTTTGCAGTATTGGATTCTACGTTTTGATACTTCAAAAGCTGAGCTGACCTCCTCAAGTTGCACAGATGCTCTGAGAGGGTTTTCAGCCACGAAGCGTGAACTCTTTAGCACTGCTTTGCAATTAAAATGAGAAAAATCCTCCCAAAAGAGGTTTTTTAAAAATATGTAAGTTGATGTTTTTTTCAATATCCTGTGTGTAAAAGACAGGGATTTTTCTCAGTTTTCTAGTGAAAACTAATTTGACCATGCAAGAAGCTATTAAGATAGAATATGTTGTTCTGTTTTATCTGACCTTTAAATAATTTAGAGGCTGTAATTAGGGTTTTTTTGTTATTTGTACTGAACGATAAGGACTTTGCTGTTTATATGTGCAAGTAAACACAGCAGGCAAATTATATAAGACATATAAAAGTGAAAAAGGGCTAAGAAAGAAAGTATGTGAGGAAGAATGTACTTGGTCCTGTGGAGTTTGGCAGCCATATGTAGTGTGATCTTCTGGTATGGACAGATGGAAAAATAGTAATGTAAAAATGTTACACTAGAAATCCCCCAGTTCAAGTCTCCATCTGCAAGTTGTCTTATAACTTCAAATTCTTTACTTCCATCTGATACATTACTATAACAGGTGCAATTTTATAAACTTCCTTAGCACAGGAAAATGGAATTTATTGGCTATAGGGATGTGTTTAGGAAGGTCCAGAGAGTATACTGCATTTCAATTTTGTAGTTAAAGCTTAAGAGTGGTTTGAAACCAATGCTTTTCATTAAACATTTAAGAAACCTCTGCTGTAGGTTTGCATGCTAAACAGCTGTTTGCATGCTAAACAGATGAGAAGTGCATGGATCATTTTCTGTAATGATTACACAGTGCCTTGGGACAAACTGACCCACAGTGTTGTCTTGTTTGGACCATCCATTGCTTGAAAATAACTCAATCACTACTCACCTTCACAAAGACTTTTCTCTGTTTTCAGTGGGGCACTTGCTGAGAAATTAGTCTTATACATTGACCCAGTATATTCACTGGGGGAAAGTTCCTTTGTAGTGGGGATATACATGGGTTGGTTGGCTGTACAGCCAAAAGAAAAGCAAGATGAATAGAAGTAACTGTGATCGCTTCAGTGCAATAGAAGAGTAGGCGTGGAGAGAAGGGACAGGGCGATTATGAGGGCACAGATGCAGGCTTTTTTGAGGACACAGACAACGGCTGTTTTGAAAGCACAGATGGTGGTTGGGATGTAGGCATCTGTAGGAAAACAAGACTTAAAAGATGCCTAAGCCACTTTTTCAAGTGGGCTGTGAGTTCAAGGTTCTCTGTTTTCAAACATGCTTATAGCTAGATTTTAAAAGAGCCTGAGTGACTCTTCAGAACATGTGGCCTTAGCACTTTGTGCAACCCAAGCTCCAAATAACCCAGGCTGTCCTTCTCCCACCACCAAACTCAGTGCAATCACTGGTTACTTTGAAAAACTGTGTCCATCTATCCTAGAATTATAATAAAAGTTATGGGAAAGGCATTCAAAGAAATGCATTTTCTCAGATGCAGTAACGACTGTGTAAGTGTTCTTTGCCACTATTTGATCATTTTTCCCCAGGTCGGCCCTTTTGTCATTAAACAGAGCCACAGAGTGACTGTGGCCTGCTGACCTTTTTTTCATGACACAATGGATCAGTCTTATCATTCCATCACACAACCATGAAGCAAACAAGGCTATGTCAATAAGCTGGGTTTATTTTTAGCTTCCTGCAAGCTGCCTCCTGCTTCTCGGCTGCTATCTTTCCAGGCAGTTGGGAGATGCTGTCTTCCTCTCTCACAGCCCCCAGTGATTACACACTGTTTGTTCTGTAGTTCGTGTCCGTTACCCAAATAAGAACAAAGATATGATTATCAACAGTGGACACCTTGAAGCCTTAGGCTCTCCAGATGAATACTCATGCCAAAACAGGTGACTGTCTATTAATTTCCATTTCATACACTTCTTTCTTCTCTGAAATGACTAAGTGCACTCGCCCTGATCCTAAAAGCCATCACAGCAAGGAGCATTATGGAGTGCATGTCACATAAAAAAAGTCACAACAGACCAGACCAGTGTCTACTAAGCTAAATGTCCTGTCTCCAAACAGGCACTCCTGTATAAAAAATTACAAGAACAGGGCAAGGACATAGTGTTGCTGCATTGAGTATTGCCAGAATTTTTGGAAAGTAGTGGCTGTGGGACTCCTGAGCCAGAGGTGGGGTATTTGTGCTTAGACTTTAACAAATCCTCATCAAGGAATTTATTACTTGAATTTGTTCAGTTGCTTCTGAGGCCTGCATTTTGAAAATTTTTTTTTAGTATTTATGGTGCTTTGTAGCTAGGATTTCCAAAGTTGAACTACAGTTTGCATGAATAAGCATCACCCTTTTGTTTGGAAACTGCTGTATTTGTTGCTCCTTAATTCTTGGATGAGAAGAGATGGTGAAAAAATTATGACTGGTCATTTTCTTTGTCATGCTTATGTTTTCATAGACCTGTATCATATAATTCTTCAGCTGCTTTACTTTCTTTAGTCTGAAGAGGTAGCATTTACTAGAGTGCACACATCTCCTTAAAGATGGCTCACAGAAATGTCACAGGTGAGAGAGTTTCTACCTGTTTTGAGTTCATACCAGGAAGAAAACTGTTGTAGAGAATTCTTTCCCTTAAATCTATCCAGAAGCCCTTCACAGCATACAGGGTTACTAGACTGCACACATTCACTCCAAATTAAATGCACATAAAAAGTAGGCTTGCTGGTGTCACCAAGTAATTCTTTTTAAGCAACGGCTGACAAATGCCAGGAACCATCTATGTCAGTGATTCCTTAATGTGAACCAAGAAGCTGATCCCATTCCCAATGCTTTGGCATTTCTTTTCTATTTCTGGTTTTTAAGATGGGCATGACAATGCTCCATCCAGTGCCACTTTAAAGAAAAAAAGCATGCAAAATCCAGCTCTGCTTTGGAGAGTTTTCATAGAGAAAGCATTGGCATTTCTCTGACTTAATGCATTGGTTTCTGTCTGCAGCTGCCTTGAAGCCATTAGACACTAGAGTCAATCATTCTTTATTTTTTTGTTGTCAGTCAGTTTCTGTATTGATTATGCTGGATACTGTCAATACTACCCACAGCAGTTTTAGTTATAGCTGTGCTCCCTGCTGCTCCTGAAGTCATACTGGAGAGCTCTGTGGTGATGTAGAAGTATTGATGTAGAGTCAGGCAATTATTTATTACACACACAAACTGTGTTAAAAGAAGATTATTAGGGTTGCAAAATGTACTTCAGTTTTAGGAAATACGAGAGTGGTCTTTGATTGATAGCCTTAAGTATGTGCTGAGCTACTCTGCTTCACTGCTTTCAAGTGGAGTTTTTTCAGATATTAAAGGAGCATCTGCACTCAGGGTGTTACGGTGGGTAAACTGCTTCCTTATCAGAATAAATTCCTGCTCTATAGTTAGAGCTACCATTAAGATAGGAAGGATTTTGTTGATAAGGAGAGATTGAAGGGGGAGTGTGAAGCTCCACAGGGATATATAGGAGTTCTCAGTGCCCTGTTGCGAGGTCCCTCTGCTAAATCCTTTCACAGTCATCTGGATTTTTCCTGTCATTAAAGCAGGTTGCAAGTGTTATCCGCCACTCTGATCTCTCTTTATAATCCCTTGTCCAGGTGATGGTCCTAGCACTTAGCAGTTTATCCTGCATAAAGCCACTGAGATATGGGCTGGGTATATGCTGATAGGAGGTGTTGTAGGAAGCCCACGCAGCTCAGCTGGACCAGCAGGAAAACTTGTAGTACTTCGAAGCCCTTTATACAGACAGTGCAAATTTCAGACATTTTGTTTACTGATAATACTTTGAGACCACCTTAAAATTCACCTTGAAACAAATTTCCAGTTTAGGTATTTTCTGTATCAAAAGTGGTGCTGTTAAAAGTAGTGTATTGCTGCTATTTTTTAAAAAGCCTGATTTACTGATAATGACTTCAGAAACACCTAAATGACTTAAGAATTTTTGAAAACACTATGCCAAAAGGCGCACTTAGACCCATTAAAGATTCTTTCAGAAAGCTTTCATATGCTGTAGGGTTATGAGGTAGAGCAGAGCAGAACCTGTTCTTCCTCTCTACAGCTGTGGTTAGCTCCTCAGCTGAGATTTGCAAAAGTCCATCAACATCAAGCTGTCATCATGACTGGTGCTTCTCTTGCAGTGATAATGGGATGCACAGGTAGTGTCTGCCACCATGATCAACAGGGAGGGACAAAGGCTCATTGGGAAGAGGGGTGTTGGCATGTTGTGTGCTGGAATTTCATTTAGTGCAGCAGAAAACCGTCTTAGACCTTTAACTCTCAGAGCTGGTTGTGTCTGGATGAAACAACTATAGATTGCTTTATTTATATACTCTCTGTCTTGATTTGTTTGTGAAAATAGGCAACCTGTAGCAGTACTAAAATATTCCCTGAAATGGCATACTAACCTTTTTAAACTCATCCTGCAGACAAATGCTAAGTCCTTAGGCAATTTTCTCTTCCCCATTGTGGACATCTGCATACACTGGGATTTTATTATTTATATATGGCTTTTTACTAACAGTCTCAGCTTAAAAAGCTGGAATTCCATTTTGTTAGGCACTGCATTAAATGAGAAAAACAAGGCAGTCTTTTGTGAACTCACTCTCTGATATCATAATAAAACTCACAGTGGGACCTTTGTATCCGGGGCTTCTAGATGCTACTGGATGATGAATGATAATAATTTCAGAGGAAGTGGGACGAGGTTATGGAAATGGATAACATCTGCCAAGAGAAGATGTGGTTTGTCCTCTGAGTGAAAGTGGCAGCTCGGGCAATGGAAAAGAGGACATTAAATCAGTGCTTGTGTTGCAGGAGGAAAAACGCTCGTTTTCAGTTGAGGTTAAAACCTGAAGTGAGCTGGAAAGCAAGAATCCTGTTTCCTGGGCAAAACTGAGACTTCTTCTTCCTTGTGGAGGAACAGCTCTTTCAAGATTTGAGAGACTTGTCCTACCACTGAAGTGATTAGGATTCCTGCTGCTCAGCATTGGGCAGACCATGGGCTGAAATCTGGATTTGTTGTATCCTAAGTAAAAAGCAAGTTGCAGAAGGGTTTCCTTCTGCGGCTCTTGTCAGCACCTGAATACAGTCCACACTAAAATATCTAACAGTCTGTAATTAGGGCAGCAAGCTAAAATGTCAAAAGTTCTTGTTTTTAGATCAGGTAAATCAGGGTCTTTCTTTTCAGGCTCAGCGCAGTTGATTTCTTTGACTATAGAGGTATTTGCTATTTTAGGCTGTCCCTAGTTCTCTCTGTCTGCCTCTGGCCAGATAATTCATGTGTTGAATCTGTATTCCTCAGACCTTTGTTAAAATTGTGAGGTGTATGAGAAATTGGTGTGGATGCATATGAAGGGACAGATCTATTTCATAATGTCGTGGACAGGACACATAACATGAATGACAACAGCTTGGGTGAGAATGAAGGAAGGTGCGTGGCATTTGCTAGGAGATAAATCTGCCTGATTTACAAATCTTAGATGAATCAGGGTCTGTTTAGGTGTTACTGAGATAATGATGCTGTTTTACTGAAACATCAGGGCTGTACTTTATAAGTTGAAAGCATATTCTGGACTTTCAGAGGAATGTTAGAAATTAAAAAATACCACAACCAATGAACATTAGAGGGGCTCTCATCCCTGTCACTTTCCACAGTTTCAAAGGAAGAGCTGAGGATGCAGCCCTTGTGGCTGGAGATGTCTGGAATGGTTACTGCTGAAGGCTCCTTGCTGGTGAGGCTGCAGCATTGTGAGGGGCTTTGCTCTGCCAGCCCCCCAGTGAAAATTCCCCCCACTATGGCCCTTGAGTGTTGGGGGTCACTGTCACTCCTCAGACACACATTACTCTCTTGGGAATGCTGGGACAATTGTTGTGGATGATTGGCTTCCATCTGATTTGAGGAAAAAAAAAGAACTCAGTTTTAAGAAGAAATCAGCTGGTGGTGTTTGTTCCTGCAGGGGCTTTGCTTCTGCTCTGGAGGGAACTCCTTGCTGTTTGCAACAGGTTGTTTCCCTGTCTGCCCTCTCTTGGCCATGGTGCAAATTTGGGAGGCTGAAGGTGAAGCACTGAATTCTGGCATGTTGTCAAAGACGGCTGAGGAAGCTTGCATGTGCTGGATGTATGTTTCCAGGGTACCCAGTGATTCGCTAACTTTCAGAGGCCAGATTTATACTCACCTAGCACTGTGTAAACTGTGCTACCATCTTTTAAAAACTGAAGAAGTATGTAGGTAGGCTCCTGCTTCTTTGTTTCTTGAGCAGAAGGCTATTCCCTGAAAGAGATTTTCGAAGCTACACTATCTGTGTATGTCCTGTTTCTTGGCATTTATATCTGCCAACACAGCATCTTTTTTGCTGTTTTGGTTTCCTTATGATTCTCTCTTGCATTTTGCGCATACAGTTCACTCCAACTATCTCTGGTTGAATTATATACAGTACTTGATGTGAAACCAGGCAGAGAATGTAATGGCTGACCAATTTTTTCTTTCTTTTTTTTTTTTTTTAAACGTGGGGGGAAGTATCTCTCTTGAAAGCACCACAGCGCCTGTCAGTGATTGTTCTGTCAAATGTGTGGGTTGTACATACTGAAATTTAGGATTACTTAATGCCTGTGTGACAAACCATAAAATGACACAAGTTGGAAGGACCTCTGGAGGTTGCTTCTGCTTCCCTCTCCTCAACACTAGTCTGGCTAGATCAGATTGCTCCACAACGTGACAAGCTATGTTTTGAATAGCTCCAAGAATGGAGAACCCGTGGCATCCATGAGACCTTCCTGTAATGGGGACCTTCCTCTTTGGGGAAAAAAATTGTTCCTAAGATCTCATGGAAGTGCCCAGTGTTACATCTTGTGCTTGCTGCCTCTCGCTCTTTTCTCTGTGCGTCACTGGGAAGATTCTGTCTTCATCTTTGCTCTCCTCTCCCATGAGGCTGCTGAAGACAGCAGTAAGGTCCCCTTTAACCTTCTCTTTTAACCCTGCCTTGAAAATCATTACCTATCATAAAGAAATATAAGTTTTAGGTCTTTATTATTTTGTTTTCTGAGCAGGAAGGGATCAAGTTTTCAGGCTTTTATGCACAACCACAAAAGCTACTGTTCTTTTTTTGTCTGAACTTTTGTTTATATCAAGCTGTGGTTCTCTGATTTTCATTTATTCCAAGGAGCTGAAGCTGTAAATAAGACATGTTAGAGGAAAGGAAAGAAAATAGGGACAATTGTCAAAACTATAAATGCAATTTTAATTGAAAGTGTTTTTGTAGGCATATAAAAATGCTTTAGTATGTAGTATTGCTTCAGTGCTTGTGAAATAGTTTGCAGTTTGCCCCAAAGAAAGAAAAAAAGATTCACAAACTCAAAAGAGCAGTGTTGACAATTGACTAGAAATACACATTTTCCAGCACCACTGAAAGACAGGGTATGTTTTTATACCTTAAAAAAACACTTTTTGTTTCTTATTTCCTGCTTTGAAGATGAAGTCCTTCAAGAGATTCACAGACAAGGTGGCAAAATGTGTTAACCCAGTATTTGGGCAAAGAGGCTTCTACAAGCCTTGCATTTGAGAAGTTTCAGTTTTGACATGTAAAGAAATTTTTCAAGAATTAAACACCTAGTAAAAGCAGTAGTGACTTATTGAAAATTTTGGACAGTCAAAATACCTTAGTAAAGAATCAAAGGCAGACAAAGGAGAGGGAAAAAAACCCGTGATGGATGACTACTAAAACAATATACAATTAGAGAAAGTAAAGCTATTGTGCAAACAAAAGTGAGAAACAGAACAATCAAAAGGACTTGGAATAGAGGAGGGTAAGTTCTGGGAAAATCTTTATAAACAATAAGAATGCCTCAGAAGTGCTTCCTTTGATAAACAGGAAGCAAGTGAAAGCCTACATAGGTAGCATGATGCTTTTTAGTAGATTTGAGAAGGCCATTTTCGAAAAGCATGGAAAGTAGTACTGAATAAAGAGTAGTTCTGAATATAATATTATCTTTAAAAAAAAAAGAATAGGCCAGTGCATCAGTGACCTCACTTACCTCAGCGAGAGAATCTGTGTGCTCCTGTTACATGTGAAACAGCAAGACAACAAGACCTCATGACAAAATTACCTTTCTTGCTGATTCTCTAGGCAGTTCTGAAGAGTTTGAAAGTGTTTGGGCTATTGCTGATTTTTAGTGAAAAGTTGTTGCAAGCAGATGTAAGCACAAATAAACATACAAAAACCCCTAAGAGACTGGATTCTTCGGTCGAAAAAACTAGTAGTTTCTTAAAATATTGTACTCTGTTAGGGTTTGGAGGGATGGCCCTATATCTTACTTTAGCTGATTCTGCTGCAAGGTAGAGACTGTAGAAGTGAAATTCCACCTCAGCCTTTGCACTTACAAGACACAAATTACTTCAGTGGTATTCTTCTGCATTCATATGAATGGGTGAAAGCATCTGTCAGCAATAACTTAACGTTAACTGCTCGTCAGTTAGTATAATGAGCATTTTTAGATGGTGTGCATTCCAGTGCTTTCTCAAACAAAGAATTAATTCTGCATGTCCTCTCTGAAAAATCCTGTAACTAACGTGAATGCTGTTTTATCATCCATCTTTATTATTAAGTAGTACGTATGGCCCAGTCAAATTCTGTGAGAACAAGTGAGAAAGGGAGATCATTTAAAGAGAAATAAGAGTTAATAAAGACAATGCTTGTTTATAGAACAGTATTTAGACTCACTCACTGTTGCCTTAGTAGTCAGGCTGAGACTTTGGACTGAAGGACAGATGTCAAGCTCTTTCCCTCCTCACTGGTAAAATCTCCTGCAGTTCAGATGGCCATGTACCTGCGGTACTCATGGATTCATTGTTTGCTCTGTAGCAACAGCACAGAAACTATTTTTATTAAAAGCTCCTTGAACCTTTCAGATTCCTTGAGTTGCTCACAGTACAGCGCATACCTGAGGGTCCTCCATCAACACTGCAGGTAAAGGGAGGTCATATGAACTAACTCTGATACTCAGACCTTGTGCAAATGAGAAGGCAGTGAGACCAAAAAGAGAACTAGACTGGAAATGTAGTGAGCATGACGTTGAATGTTAAAACAGGTGAACTCAGTGCTTTCAGGCTGAGAGGCTGTCAGGCCACCTCTGATGCCTCATTTACAGAGCAGCATGCTGGAACAAAGAACATCAGAGCAGTCTGATGCCTGTAGCTCTGCACTTTCTGCGGCAGGGGCTATTCCCTCCATAGCAAATTCACAAGTGCAGTTTGCTAAGGAGACGCATGTCAGCTTAATAACACAGCTTTTGCTGACCTGAGTCAAACATACCCTTAATGCCAAAGAGGATTTGGATTGTACTTTTCTGAGGGAAAAGTTATTCATAATGAGAAATTCTGCCAAGCTATTTTTTCTGCTGTATCCAATGTCTGCTAATGAACAGGACAGCAGGGCGGACATGCTCATGTTTAACATTCAGCTCCTACCATATGCATCTGTCCTTAAAGAAATGCTGAAAGATTAACTCAGGCTTGACAGCAAGGATCTTATCTGGCAATGATGTCCTCCACATACTTGTTGCAATGGCATCACCTGTTCTGCAGCTTGTGTGCCCTCCACCCTCTTTAATAACCCCAGTACAAGGCATTCCCAGTGGGCTGACACTCAGACAAAGCAAACAAGACTCCTTGGCAGGATTCGAGGCAACGAGCTTCTCCAGATTTCTGCTGGGAGATGTGTTTGTGTGCATGTGAGTGTGTGTCTTGGAGGCTGGAGGAATTTACAGTAAGAAGTTGTGTTAAAAATAGTGAAGGGTGTCTGTAGATCTGTTCAGTGAGTTTATTTAAATAATCCCTTTTCTTTCCTTTCTTTCCCTTTACCTAACTCCCTTCTCTTCTCCCATTTACTGTCAGGAAAGGCCACCTCTGAAGGGTCAATTCAGTACAGCCTGGCGCCAACACAGACGGATGTCAACAACAGTTCCAACAGTGAGTCAATTTGCAATCGGGGGACTCCTTGAAATGCTATTTGTTTATGTGCATGTGGAAGGTGCAAGAACTCTGCAGAGGGCTTCCAGAAGAAGGAGAATGTAGGGTTGTTACCCCTAGCTCTGTCTGATTGGAACAGCCTGCAAGTTTTTGATGCCTCACTAAAAGCATTAGATAAAGGTAGCTTTTCCTGAAAGATACAAGGATCCTGATGTGTGAGGGCCAGTGCCAGCGCATTTTACCAACAGAATAGCCTTTTGGAGCTGGATGTTAGTCAGAGAAAACTGGCCACCAAGGAAGCTTAAGACACTTCAGCTGACTCGAGAAGAACAGGCTGGAAGCCAGGCACAGACAAGGCTCTTCATTGAATTGTTACTTTCCCAGCTGGAGACAAGAGCTGCCAGTCTTAGATTTGTGTAGGAGCACTGATCTGTTTTAGGACAGGTGAAGAGACCTTGCTTTCATTTTTGAGGGAATTTAGCTGCTAAAACTTAGATTCTCTGGTGCTCCCTGGAGTACCTGGATGGGGAAGACAAGCCCTAGCAAGATATAATACACTCTTTCTCTCTCATTATGCATGCACACAATGTTATCCAATGCTTGTGATCCCAGTCCTTGTTGGCCCCTTCTCCTGATAGGTGTGTTTGGGGGAGAGACTGTGGGGTTGTAGGAGAGGAAAGGAAAAATCATAGAATCATAGAATCATCCAGGTTGGAAGAGACCTTTAAGAGTCCAACCATTAACCTAAAATTGCCAAAACCACCACTAAACCACGTTCCTAAGCACCACGTCTACCCTTCTTTTAAATACCTTCAGGGATGGTGATTCAACCACTTCCCTGGGCAGCCTGTTCCAATGCTTGACAACCCTTTTGGTGAAGACATTTTTCCTGATATCCATCCTAAACCTCCCCTGGTGCAGCTTGAGGCCGTTTCCTCTTGTCCTATCACTTGTTACTTGGGAGAAGACACCAACCCCAACCTCGCTACAACCTCCTTTCAGTTAGTTGTAGAGAGCTATAAGGTCTCCCCTCAGCCTCCTTGTCTCCAGACTAAACAACCCCAGTTCCCTCAGCTGCTCCTCCTAAGACTTGTGTTCTAGACACATCAACGGCTTTGTTGCCCTTCTCTGGACATGCTCCAGAATGTCAATGTCTTTCTTGTAGTGAGAGGCCCAAAACTGAACACAGTATTCGAGGTGGGGCCTCAGCAGTGCCAAGTACAGGGGGATGATCACCTCCGTAGTCCTACTTGCTACGTTATTCCGGATACAGGCTGGGATGCTGTTGGCCTTGGCCATTTGGGCATGCTACTGGCTCATATTCATCCAGCTGTCTACCGACACCCCCAGGTCCTTTTCCTCCAGGTAGGTTTCCAGCCACTCTTTCCCAAGCCTGCAGCACTGCATGGGATTGCTGTGCCCCAAGTGTAGGATCCAGCACTTGGCCCTGTTGAACCTTGTACCATTGACCTTGGCACATCAATCCAGCCTCTGTAGAGCCATCATACCCTCAAGCAGATCAACACTTCCACCCAACTTGGTGTCATCTGCAAACTTACTGAGAGTGCACTTGATCCCTTCATCCAGGTCGTTGATAAAGATATTAAACAAAAGTGGCTCCAATACTGACCTCTGGGGAACACCACTTGTGACCGGCCGCCAACCGGATTTAACTCCATTCACCACTACTCTTTGGGCCGTACACAGAACAAGCGAAAAATGACACCTGGTCCTCACTGTTTCTAAGAGGTACTCCTGTCCTGTATTTTCCTTTTGGTGACTCTCCTGGGACCAACAAGCTTTGGCCCAGCATCATAGAGAAGGTAGCTGGGGAAGCAAATAGTGTCTTAAAGGAGAAGTGGACAAGTGGATGAACTGGTGGGAATGAGAAGAGATGATGGCAAATGGAGAGGACACTAGAAGGGAAAAGAGATGGCAGTGAAAAGATCCAAAGAAAGCAGCTCTGGGTTTCTGGAACAGCAGTCTGAGGGCTGAAAATGTCACAGTGAGCTGTTTTGTAGTTAACTGTCTAGCCTGAGATCTGGAAAAGTCCTCCATTCACCCCTCCACTTCAAAGGCAGTAGGACAAATGACACTCTCTGGCAGGGACTGAGTGAGCAGACCACCAGAGCTATATAATTTGTAGCATCTTGTTCATGGAAAGGTAGTATAAAGCAGTTGTGGATTACTGCACAGTGATGGGATTAAACCTGTTTTTTCTAGCTGTGTTGTCCTCAGCATAGTTCTAACATTTTCCATGTGTCTACTAAACACTATATCTTTGGTATATATGTGAAGATACAGCTTTTTATTAATATATGTGAATATATTGTTAAAATCTTGCTCACAAACTGTAAATGTAACTCTAATAATGTTATGATAAATGATGCTGTAATCTGACTTTATGCTGCACAGTGAACAATGGAAAATTTACAGCACAGACCAATGTCTCACTGATTTGTGACTCTTAAGCAAAAACCTGGTTGTTTCTTCTTACCATACTTCTTTGCCTCAAATGCTTGAGTGAGTCGTACTGTATTTGTTCCCTCTTTCAGTTTTCCAACGGTTTGTTTAAGTGCCACAGTTCATGCAGACTGATGGTCACTTCTGTAAACTGTTGCTTGGAAGTGCTGATATCCTGCGCAGTGCCTCAAACCAGATGTTTAGGTAGCTGTATCAACCCTGTGAGCAGTTCCATGTGTCAGTAAACATGTGGACATGGGCTTTGAGATCAACAGGAAGTCTCATTATGAAACTGCAACATGCAGTTGAGGGACCTGGGCCTGTATTTGTGCCAGGTGGAAAGGATTTAAAAAGGTTTTAAGATCTCCCAAAGATAGGAGGTTGACCACCAGAGGAATTCAGGCTGATGCTTGGCTTGTCATGGGATGCCTTTAACAGTCAATGAGTGGATCTGAACTACAATACAGGGATTACATTTTACCAGGTCCTAGATGAAAAAAGCAGCAACAGAAAATATCAACAGCCTCAGACATGTACAGTCCCATGGTTTGGGACAGCATGAGCTGCAAAGCACTTTTTGAGAACTTAAAGTCTCTGTGAAATGCAACACACTACCATATCTTCCTTTTAGCTCACCTAGTCATCAGTCCTGTACTATGTAGACCAGCACTCTGTTTTTGACTTTTTTTCTTTTCTTCCTCAAGTTGTTAGAGCACTTAATCAAACTTCAAGATGGATTGTGATTAGATCTCAAGTCCCACTTTGAACCATGATTGATTTTGTTAATGTCTGCTGTGCTTCCTCTCTAGGAAGAACGGTTTGAGGCTACACTGTATGAGTTTTCAGGGGAAAATTCAGACAAGAAAACAACAGCATAGTAATACCAAGCAGGTGAGCTATTGGGCAAGGCTATTCACAAAGCTTGGCCAATGCATCTTTTTTTTTTTTTTTCCACTCACGTAGCCTTTCCCACTCTCCTGGTCAGAAACCAGACCTGCATGGCTGAGTGCTGAAATTATTGTAGCCATGCAATCCTTGGAGATTCCCAACAGCATCTCAAAATGTTGTTAGGACTTTATTATTATTATTATTATTATTATTATTATTATTATTATTATTATTATTATTATTATTATTATTATTACTACTACTACTACTACTACTACTACTACTATTACTATTATTACTATTATTATTATTGTTAAGGATGGTCTCCTTTGAATGGCAAAGCCTTGTACAAACAGGAAGAGATAGTCTATCTAGGTGGACAGACTAAAGGGCAAGAAAAAAGAAGGGGTCTAAGCCCTGTAACAACACAGAAATCTCCCTCTGAGAGTGAGGCAGCACTGAAGTAGGGGCTGAGAGAAGGTGTACAATCCTTATTCTTGGAGATACTGAAAACTTCACTGAACACAGCTTGAAGCAAGCTGATTGAACCTCAAAGTCACGCTTTGAGCAAGGATTGGACTCTATGTCCTCCACAGGGCCCTTCCAAACAACATCATCTACTAATTCTATTATCTATGGCAAAATCAGTGGCAAAGTCATGTGTATTAAGGTACATATAGCCTGATACTTGGTCTAGCACCTAACATGCAGAAAATACCCTCTTTGGAAATAAGTTGTCTCCTCCAAAACCACTAGGTGAATGTTGTCTTCTAGTATTCTGCAGTGGACAGGAGAAGAATGTGATGGAATTCTAGCATCAAATTAAAATGAAGTCTGCTGTATACACAGAGTAGCTAAAATTTTAAGAAACAAGGGCTGGAAATGGAGCTGGCAATCTTGAACAGGCAAAGAAATCTTGCTTCCCGTAAGACTGAGACTGACTGAACTCTCTCAAGGGCAGAAGGACAAAACTGTCCTTTCACAGATGTCCTGGGGATCAGAGCTAGAGGCATCTCACTCTGACAGTATTGTTCCTGTTGCGTAGCTAAATTGAACAGGTCAGGTCTTGGGGCTGTCTATCCAGCTACGTTTGCACCAGCCTTTGGAAAGGAAGTACATATTCTCCAAAAGCTAAATGCCAGTGACTCTGATGTGACATTGTGATAAAGTCCTGGGCCCTTTCAGTAGGAAGAAAGTATTGTTGCATTACTGTAATGACTTGTGATATCACACTGATTGCTCTTATATTGTGTATTTTCAAACCCTGGGCTCCCATTTGATTTTGATGGACACCAGATTTTTTTCTTCTGAATGTTTTTTTAGCCTTTCTTTCTTGTAGTGATGGGAATCTAAACTGAGAGCTCATTACAAATTCCTGCTGTGCATACTGAGCTCCTAAGTATTACCTGAGGCAGGATCTGTAGGAAGAGGTAATAGCAGATATTCTCTTATACCAACTGACATAGACGTGAAAAACAGACTGATTTTCTGACACACTAGCCACTGTTCATATCTGAAACAGAAGCAAGAAATGTCAAGCTATCATGCTGCATTCTGGGTTTCTTGGCTGCTATATTTGCTTCTTAAAATTCCTATTCAGAATCCACTGAGGCTGCTTGGGTAGCTGCTATTCATTTTAATGTGTTTGGAGATAAGTATCACAGAATCACAGAATCACAGGGGTTGAAAGGGACCTCTGGAGATCATCTGGTCCAACCTCACTGCCAGAGCAGGGACACCTAGAGCACGTTGAACAGGACAGCGTTCAGGTGCGTTTTGAATGTCTCCGGAATCTCTGACCCACCACCTCTCTGGGCAGCCTGTTCCAGTCCTCTGCCACCCTCAAAGGAAAGAAGTTCTTCCTCATGTTTAGATGGAACTTCCTACATTCAAGTTTGTGCCCATTACTTCTTGTCCTGTCACTGGGCACCACTGAAAAAAGGCTGGTGCCATCCTCCCGGCACCCTCCCTTTAAGTATTTATAAGCATTGATGAGATCCCCCCTCAACCTTCTCTTCTCCAGACTAAAAAGAGCCAAGTCCCTCAGACTTTCCTCATAAGAAAGATGTTCCAGCCCACTACTCGTCTTTGTAGCCCTCTGCTGTATCCTCTCCAGCAGTTCTGTGTCCTTCTTGAACCAGGGAGCTCAAAACTGGACACAGTACCCCAGATGCAGCCTCACCAGGGCAGAGTAAAAGGGGAGGATAACCTTCCGCGACCTGCTTGCCACACACCTCTTGATGCACCCCAGGATGCCATTGGCCTTCTTGCCCACAAGGGCACATTGGTGGCTCATGGTCACCCTGTTGTCCACCAGGACTCCCAGGTCCCTTTCCACAGAGCTGCTTTCCAGCAGGTCTGCCCCTAACCTGTACTGGTGCATGGGGTTATTCCTCCCCAAGTGCAGGACCTTACACTTGCCCTTGTTGACCTTCATGAGATTTCTCTCTGCCCAGCTCTCTAGCCTGTCCAGGTCATGCTGAATGGCAGCACAGCCTTCCGGTGTGTCAGCCACCCCTCCCAGTTTTGTGTCATCAGCAAACTTGCTGGTGGTACACTCCACCCCTTCATGCAGGTCATTGATGCATATGTTGAACAGGACTGGACCCAGTACTGACCCCTGGGGAACACCACTTGTCACAGACCTCCAACTAGACTCTGTGCCACTAATCACAACCCTCTGAGCTCTATCAGCCAGCGGGTTTTCCATCCACCCCACTGTCTGTTCATCTAACCCACACTTCCTAAGCTTGCCTAATGAAGATGCTGTGGGAGACAGTGTCGAAAGCCTTGCTGAAGTCAAGGTAGACAACCTCCACTGCCCTCCCCTCATCTCTCCGTCCAGTCACGCCATCGTAGAAGGCTATCACATTAGTCAGACTAAGACTATCAGGTTATCAGATTAGATCAGGCATAGCAGCAAGATTAATGATTATAATTGAATTTATGTTTTATGTTTTATCATGCTATCTATGACATTATTAGTTTTTTAATGGCCATTCATTAAAAAGCAAACTAGCTGACTCCCTGAGACATGCCAAATTGTTTCTGCAGACTGCTAATGACCACTAGTTCTGCTGCCAGAGTTCTTAGGGAAAATTTAGAAAGCGAATCTATATTACTAACAGCGCTGCTGCCAGTTAACTTTGTTATTACAAGAGTTAAACCCTTATCCTTTCTGTGTACTGACTTACACAACGTGGTGCCTTGATTTTGTGAGCATCCTAATCATGTCTGTCACAATACAAATTTTGTGGAAAATCTTCTACAGGAGCATCCTACCCACGATTGCAGTATTGGCAAGAAATAATTGTGTAGTGCCTTCTATGGAAACATTTCATTCCATCACAGCTGCCAATTTCAAGTGATTGCTTTTGTTCCAGTTAATGGGAGCTGCCACAGAAATGTCACTCTGGCAGAAATTTTGGTGCCAAGATCTGGAAGCTGCAGAAAAACAGCAGCTACCGAGAGAGAGGGTGGATGGCTCTCATCGTGTGGAGCAACTTTTAAGGACAGTGGAATGGCTGGGCACCACGTGTTGGCAGTTACAGGCTCATAATGCACATAGGGTTTTATGAACCTGAACAACTTTGGAGTGAATTTGTTTCAGAACAGGGGCATAACATTGCTGGTCTCCTTCCGAGGTGATGATGCATGCCAGTGCTGGCCCTGAGGTTCCTTATCCACAACACTAAGACAACATAGCAAAAAATCTGCTTTTCCAGGTGAGAGGGACAGGCAGAGGTGATGGCAGAGATCAGACAGAAGCACCTGCTAGCGCTTGGTGGGAGACTGGCAAGTCAGGAGAGTTTCAGCAGTGTTAGTACCACTGCAGGGTAGCCCCAGCAAGAAGTTTGTGCCTATTGGTCAAGATGGGGGGACAAGGGAGGGGCACTCATGGGGTTCAGAAAGAGCAAAACTTGATCTCTAAATACTTAAAGGTGTTAAATGTTTGTATCTTGTATTGCATAGATATATTTCATAGATATTCTACAACCTGTTTACACGGGGACGCTCAGGCAATACGATCTGAATTAGTTTTTGAAGTGCATTTATTACACAGAATTAGATCCTGGTGTGGGCCATCTCACTCAGATTTAAGCTAATCTAAAATAAAGGATTAAATTCAAGAACAGGGTATGAAAGGCAACGAAGATGGAAGGAGTATTTGCTTTCAGCTGAATTCTGTGAAAAGCTCATGGAGATAAAATGCTATAAGCCAGGTCCTCAGCCAGTATAACTGAGCATTATTATAGTGATTTCATTCGGGTGTTCAGTAGGGGAGAAATTGGTCTTTAGCGGGTAGTTAATCATGCAGAGTGTGAATGCTCAGGAATTGGCTGGAATGTAGGAAAAGGACATAAACTCCAGAGGTTTACAGAAGCACCTGTTGTTTACATCAAGTTAAAGCAGCTTTTGGCTTTTCCTGCGTTGTGCTGAAATCAAATTACTGTATTTTTTAAGTCAGTAGTCTCGCATCTGACTGTTTCTTTTGTGAACAAGACAAACAGGAGGTGATAGAAAATATATAACAGAGTGATCTAAACATAGATGAATAGACACTTCTGCCTCAATTTATAAGAATTCAGAGGCAATGGTAGAAATTAAAGATGACAGTTTCACAACATATAATTAGACTGTGGAATCCACAACCACAGGAAGATTTTGAAGCCAAGAGTTTAGTTAAATTCAAAGAAGCATTAGCAACTTATATGAATTACAAGAATACCTAGACAGGTAATAATTACGATGAAAATTCTGGAAAGGATATTAGATGCTGTGATTTGGGTATTATGCTAGTCTCTATCAGGATGAGACAATATAGCAGACAGGCAATCTGCAAAAGGCAGAAAATTACCTGAGAAATACCTGGGATTGATCACTCTGAGACATAAGATTTAGAAGACCTTGGATCATATACAGGCTATCACTTGATCTAGCTTCCTTTTTTGAACTGCTTCATTCTTATTTTGGCTGAGTTAAGCGTTTCAGGTGTCCAGCTGCTGACGAGTAATGTATTCTGATCATACTGATTCACAGTGATTCAGGAAACCTGATTCTTCTGCAACTTATGGAAGAATCGTGTTGAGCTAGGGGTGCTTGGAGCTTGAATATTGCCATAAATAAGAGTGCTGAGGAAACAGCTGAGTAGGTTTAACTCTCAGCCTAGCATGAAGTCAGTGATCAAGATGTAGAGTTGGAACTGTTCAGCATTGTCATAACAGCAATGTCCAAGTTTATTAGCAATGTGCTGTGAAAAAGCAAGCTGTGGGAACCAACAGGTAGGTTTGCTTGAAGGATCCTCAGGGTTGCATGTCCAGGTCTGCTAGTGCACATTATGCAACAGACTTTCTCCTCAGCCGAGAAATTAGTGGACATCAGGGAATGGAACAGGAGAAAATGCTGCTCTCTCTCCTTCTGACAGAGGAAGCAAGGCAAAGGGGTTTATATGAGAACGACCAAGACCCAGGAGTCATGGTGCAGGTTATTTCACATGTACCTTTCACAGGACAACCCAGACAGTCCCTGTTCATAGACATCTTCGTTGTGAACAGCAAAACTGAGGATGAGAGACAAAGTTAGTAGTCGCATAGGGGAGTAAGCAGCATGTCACACTGAGTGCCTATGTAAACACCTAGTACCCACTAAGTGCAGAGGAAATGAAAAGGGAGAAAGATGCCTCATAAAAAAGTACCAGAAGTTTGGGCCACATTTTGCTGCCTGTATTTCTGCCTAAAGTCTTGTATACTTCTGGCCAGCTCTAGGGTCTCCCTTTCCATTGCCTTCAACAGTATCTTGAACTGCTGTCACAAGCACTCAGTTCTTCTCTGCACTCGAGGTGCAGGAGGAATTTAGTCCCTGAAGACTTCAACCCAGCAGTCAGCACAGAAAAGCAGTAATTTAACATCTAAATTCCTCAGCAGTCTAAATTCCCTTTATCTAGAAGATACAAAGAAATTATTGCAATATAATGAGTTAAGAAGTACATTGCAAATACTTATTTATGTATTTTGTTAGTTTATGTCAGTATTACAGCTCAGCATGCAGTAGCCATTCTCATTCCACAGTAATTATGTTCAGATGAAGTACTTTACTGGTTAAACTGCAAAAGTTTAATTGGTTATACATTCTTTATGCAATTAATTTATGAGAACTTGTGTCATGTCCTCTGAGTGATGTGCACGTCCTATCATCATCAGTAAGCATCTGGTGAAATCTCTACAGCAGTGCTTGTGCTGGTAACGGTAAAGCAGGAGTTTAAAATTGCTCTCAATATAGCCAACAGAGGTAGTTTGAAACTACCTTTCTTGTTCAGAATGGCCAAGCCACGGTGATGTTTTTCTTTTCTAAAATACAATGCTTTCACCACATTATTTTCCTGAATTATAAAATTAGCATCTATCCTTTCTTTTTTTGTATAACAAACATAATTTCTCTACAGTAGACATCAGCTCTGAAATAATTAAACATTATAATTATGTGACTTCAGACCAAAGTATCCACTGCAACTCTTGACAGTCTTGTAGAGGAAGAATTCAAAAAGGGAAGATACTTGCACACCCTGTAGTGGTTTCACATGAAGTTTGTACTTGTATGAGGAAGAAGACCTTTGAGAGGTCAGAAGAAACCATAGTTTACAAGCCCTTTCTGGTTTTGCTGCTGCAGCTTTCTCTTTCTGCTCTTGCACTAGGCAAGTAGGGTCCACTTAAACATAACTTGGATGTGACAGTTTCCAAAGAATCAGACAAAGAACAGAGGAGGAAGTATGTTTGGGAAAAGCCAGGAGAATGACGTGGCTGAGATGACCAGCTAACTGCTTACAAGCCACAGCAGATTTCCTGCTTAGATACAGTAATTTCTTTACACAATCTTAGTCAGCTGAAAGGTGCAACACGTCTTTAGTTACGTGAATCCTTAACTGGAAAGAATTACTAGAAAAACCCACAAAAATTGTGAGACACGTGCTAAGAGCTTCCAGAAGTTGTCCAAATACCAGATAGTCAGGGTCCAGTAGGCAATGTAAGCTCAAGAGAAAAGGAAGCAAGCTATTGAATTTAACAGCTCATAATTAGCAGGTTGTATTTGGTGAAAGAAAATGGGACATGTCATGCAACTTTTTACAGAGGCATGGATTGTTGCTTTCTTTTCCACGGCTCACTTTATTCATTCATGTTGTAGACTGTTGGCTGCCTATAGGAGTGTGTCCTCGCTTCTGTAAAGCCCAATTGTGCTGACAGGACCGTTAGTGTGAACTGCACAGGGATTTTTGTTACTGGTGTAGGTAAGATTTTGAAGGATGAAACTGCTTCAGGAACAAACAGTTAGGCTGATCAGACTTAGAGTGTTGTTAAGGACCTTTTCTTATGTTATTCTTAATATGCCTCACTTATAACAATAAGAAAGTATCTTTCTGTAAGAGGACAGCCTTTTACTTCCTCTTGTTCGGCAATCTCTACAACAGCCCACATGTATTCATCACTGTCACAGGGTAACTTCTGCCATCGTGCTGACTAAGCCTACAGAAATGCGAAGGGAATTGTGTGCGTGCCACTGGCTGAAGCGATCTTCCCGTGCCATTCCACAGATGTGGCCAAGTTCCTGATGTCCTGTCGCTGTTGTAAATCAGGACTAAGTCCATAGGGCCTACAAGGGCAAAAATAGGATGCAAGTGACAAAATGATGCCTAGTGGGGCTGACATAAATTCAGGAGGGAGAAACAGACAAAAAAATGCCTCTCACAGTCTCTTATGAAGCTGCTGTAATGACTTTGGCTACTTTCACATTTCCAGTATGCAGAATTAATTTTCTTTTTCTGTGATTTTAAATGAGTTATAGCCTTTGGAGTTTTCTCTCCGTTGCTAAAGTGTTTACAAAGGCTTTTTGCCACTGTTTTCCCAGGCCAATGTTAACACAGGGCTGTTGTCACAGTCATTAGAATGAGAAACAAGGTTTAGGCTGCACTATCCCCAAATTAAGTCAGTTATGATCTCTGCATGCTCAGTCAGCCTTCCCATCTTCTAGTCCTCTCTGGGATGGCTGGGTGGTGTGGCCAGCCCCAATTACACCCTGATGTTTGCAAGGATGGCTTATTGGTCCCTTCTGTCCCTGTTAGTAGCCTCCTCTGCTAACCACATCTGTAGGTCTCCACGTGATCTAGCAAACACAAAAGAGGGGAAGAAGTGGAAAAGCCCTTCTGATAAAGGTCTCAATGTGTTGCTGAAGTAGACTGGGCCTTTCACAAGCACTGCTTGTATGTGGACAGGCCAGGTGTTCAGATGGTGTGAAAGCTGTTCTCTCCAACACCTGCTGTTATCCCATTACACCTGCCCAGTGTCTTGAAATTCAACTTTAGCTCAATACCTCTGCATCTTTGTCCCTCCATATCTTCACATTCATCTAAAACCATCCAAGACCTGGGAGATCAGTGCTTGCCGTGACTCCCAGACTTGCTTCCCTGACTCCTCTCTTGTGTCATCTCTCCCATTCCTGCAATTGCAAGAACTGACTGAAAAACTAGTCAAAACTCCCCTTTTGCAGTGGTAGTTTTCAGGTGAATCAGTGGATTCATGGCAGAACAAAGAGACTGTTAGCATCTCTGCTCAGGGAAAGGCTCAGCTCAACCATTATTAGATATTGAAGTCTAAACCAGAGAGGTGTAGGAAGGCTTGAGTGACGGGAAAGGCTTCTACAAGTGGTCGGTCTAGCTGTGAAATGCAGCTCCACAGAAAGATGTTGTTTATAATTGCTACCCACAATACTGGTGAAGTAGCAAGAGTCCTTCAGTTCGCCATGGGCATTACTGGAACACCTCAACACGTAGGAGACACTCAAGCCCCATGCCTGGTGGGGTTTCACAGGACTTCCTTCCCTACAGGTTCGCTTTACTTTTTTTCCCATTGCTTGTGCCTATTGCCAAATAATCCTTACTGATGGGGGCTTCTGCAAGATGGCTGTTCTCAAAAGTGCAAGTATATTTCTCTCTTACCATGGCTACCTGCAGTGCTTCTACCTTACCACCAGTCTTTTCAAAATGTAATGCCTGCCCCTGCAAAACATAACTACCCAGAAGATCAACCTCCTGCGGGATATGATGAGTTCTCTCATGCATAGAATTATAGCATGGTTTGGGTTGGAAGAGACCTTTAAAGGTCATCTAGTCCAACCCCCCTGCAATAAGCAGGGACATCTTCAACTAGATCTGGTTGCTCAGAGCCCCGTTCAACCTGACCTTGAATGTTTTCAGGGATGGGGTGTCTACTTCTCTGGGCAACCTGTTCCAGAGTTTTACCACCCTCATTGTAAAACATTTCTTCCTGATATCTAGTCTGAATCTACCCTCTTTTAGTTTAAAATCATTACTCCTTGTCCTATCACAACAGGCCCTGCTAAAAAGTTTGTCCCCATCTTTCTTATAAGACCACTTTAAGTACTGAAAGGTCACAATAAGGTCTCCCTGGAGCCTTCTCTTCTCCAACCAGAACAAGCCCAGCTCTCTCAGCTTGTCCTCATAGCACAGGTGTTCCATCCCTCTGATTATTTTTGTGGCCCTCCTGTGGACTCACTCCACTAAGTCCGTGTCTTTCCTGTGCTGAGGGCCCCAGAGCTGGACACAGTACTCCAGGTGGGGTTTCATGAGAGCAGAGTAGAGGGGCAGAATCACCTCCCTTGACCTGCTGGCCATGCTTCTTTTGATGCAGCCCAGGATATGGTTGGCATTCTGGGCTGCAGGCGCACATTGCTGGCTCATGTCTAGCTTTTCATCCACTAGTACCCTCAAGTGGTTCTCGGCAGGGCTGCTCTCAATCCCTTCATCCCCAGCTTGTATTGATGCCGGCGATTGCCCTGACCTGTGTGCAGGACCTTGCACTTGGCCTTGTTGAACCTCATGAGGTTCACATGGGCCCAGTTCTCAAGCTTGTCCAGGTCCCTCTGGATGGCATCCCATCCCTCAGACATGTCAACCACACCACTCAGCTTGGTGTCATCTGCAAGCTTGCTGATCCCACTGTCTATGTCACTGACGAAAATATTAAACAGCAGTGGTAGCAATACAGACCAATGAGGGACACCACTTGTCACCAGTGTCTATCTGGAGGTTGAGCTGTTGGCTGCTGCCCTCTGGATGTGACCATCCAACCAATTCCTCATCCACTGAACAGTCCACCTATCAAATCCATACCTCTCCTGTTCAGAGAGAAGGATGTTGTGGGGGACCGTGTCAAAGGCCTTACAGAAGTCCATGTGGTCTTTAGATCAAGACTGGATTTGAGGCAGCCAGGAACCATTTGTTCCCTATGTGGATTTCAACTGTGAGAAAAGCTGACCTGTCTTCAATGGTCGAGGCTGCATTTGGCTGGGCAATTGGATCTAGGCTTTACTGACAGGGCAGACTCACTACTTTCTTATTGAAGGGAGGTAGGAAGCAGACTACAATCCAGGCTATGGCTACAGGAACAAGCTGCCACAGCTAATCCAGTATATAGCTTTACAGAATGTCAAGTACTCAATTTAAAATGAGTGCACCATATTCTGTCACCCTGCCACCAGCATGAGGCAGCTCCCTTCTTATGGAAATGCTTCTTGTTTAGAGTAAGTGGAGAAGTCAAGTTTGCCAGGTTTCTATCATGTCTTAAGCCTATTGGAATGAGGTAAGGAGTCAAGCCCCAAGACTTTTTCTGTCCTGTTTCCAATGAATGCACAATGGTTTCTGTTTTGCTGGCAGAAAAATACCTCACTTCTCTTTTTGCTAATCCCATTTGTATTTTGGTTTCATTTCTCTCTCTGATACAGAAGGTTACCAGCATGTTCATGCCTAGCAGGCATCAGTTTGCATCTGTTCTTAAATTCAAAGTACCTAGCTGTGCCCTCAATGTCCATTCTTTGGAAACCTGAATGTACCATGATTAAAATAGACTGCAAACAGATGCTTGATGATAAAGAGGTCCCATTTGCTTGTACTAATTGCAATTTGTGCTGTGAGGATTTTGTCACTGTCTAATGGCTAATCTTTGTAAGGTGAATCTGCTGGGCTTGGGGCTTTGGCATAGCCATGATAAGTCTGCGGTTTTGACTTGTGGAAGTTTCAGATGCAAAGCTTGCTGAGCAGCCCAGAACTGCCCAGCCATGGGAACTGACAGCAAAATACACACTCTGTCACACCCTTCTGCTGCAAATTTGGCAAGTAGGCACACTCCTCTTCCAAAGTGCATGAGAAGAACAGTAGAGTTTGTTGTGTCCACCCTGCACTGCTTATGCACTGGAAAATTGGTCGTTTGGCTCCTGGATGTGGAAAAGTTTCCTCAGTGCAGAGTTTAGAAAGGATCCTTCAATTTTCTTTCTTTTGTACCAATTGAACTTCAATGAGCAAAGGCCAGAAAAGGGAGGTGGGGGCAAAGTAAAGGGGTCTTTACAAAGAGGTCACTTAAAATCTCTTCTGGCAAGAGCAGGTCACAGGATATGAAGGGAAAAGGCATGTGTCTGAAGCAGCTTTTTGACGATATTGTTGATAGTATCAGCTGTTCACATGCCTCCAATATGAGTTTGATGCCCCTGACTCAAGAGAATGAAGGGAACTGTGTCACTTTTCCCACAGACCCAACACCTGCCCTTATGCCAGTCCTCACTGTGAAGTTCTGCGGTCAAACCAAAACAGCCCCATTGCCTACTCACTCCTACACCACTGTACATCAGGAGTGACTCCCTCCACAGCAGCCTGAGACTGATGCAGAGAGAACATGGACTTAAGTCCATTATTGCCCTAGATAGTGCCCTCCTGAGTTTCAAGTTGCACAAGCAGGTTTGCAAATGCCCTGCCAACACGCCGACTCTCAGAGAGAGAACCAGCACTTCAGCACACACCACACCTCCCCTTGCTCCTACTGTGAATGCACTGAAGACTGCAGCAGGCCTACAGAGGAAGGTATTTTTTTGTTTGTTTTCCTCGCTGCTCTGTTAAGCCTTTGTATCCTGTATCGATAGTAAAAGTGAGCTGCAGGCAAAGTAGAAGCTGGCAGGCATGTGTTTATGACAAACACATCTGGTTTTTTCAGTACAGTAATTCTGGATGGAGTTGGATTTTCAGCCCACATTTATTATCACTCTTAGATTTAGTTTTTGTAAAGCCAGTGTTTCTGTGAAAATGAACAGAAATGGCAACATGATAGAGGAAAGAAGGAAAAAAAAGCTAAGCAGGGTGGTAAAGGCACCGGTACCTGGGGCTTTATTTCAGGCATTCACATGTTACTGAAAATGTAAAGGGTAGGAGGCTGCAAGGACCTGCAAGGAGCAAGGGCATATGGTGTGATGATTTTAGCTCTTAGGTGTCTTAAGCTTTGTGTGTTTGGGTCAGAAGTGAGCGACTTCAGGGCGTGTAGGGCTGTGTTCAAACTGTTTTCATGATGTCACTGGTACCAGGCATCCTGTGCCTGGTGTGACCATTTGAATGCTGTGCTGACACAGTCCATCCCTGTCTTTCTTCATAGAGTGAGCTTGTGATAAATACCTCTGTGCCACATGAAGCATCATGCACTTATGATGCTTGCCTTTTAGCAAGTAATTTTGATTACTCCTAAATCATGCCAGGTGTGGTATTCCTTGTCTGTGCTTCCTAGCTGGAAAGTACAAAGCATCCAACTCCTTTCTTGTAAAAAATAAAGCTATGAACTTTTTTGAAAGTAATTTTGACTTTGCAGAAGGGTCATTTAAGAGACCTTTATTTTCTGTAAGAGCATTAATAATTCAATATTATGTATTTAGCTGAATAACTTAGCTGAATTTTGCTGATTACAGACACTAGCACAGTATCCCCAATTGGCCTAGATGATCATTGTAGGTCTCTTCCAACTAAAATATTCTATTCTATTCTATTCTATTCTATTCTATTCTATTCTATTCTATTCTATTCTATTCTATTCTATTCTATTCTATTCTATTCTATGAATGTGCTATACTACAGATAGTTATACGTTTGAAGGAATCAGTGTAACTCCCTTTCTAAAAGTTTAAATTGAAATTGGAACAATATGGTATTTCTGAAGTGTTTTGCAAAAATTGAGAATGATGTGCTACAAATAATCATATAGGAGTTGAAAATACTTTTTTTTTTTTTAATCTCTGGTCTTTTTTCATTTACAAAATCACAGAATCACAGGGGTTTGAAGGGACCTCTGGAGATCATCTGGTCCAACCTCACTGCCAGAGCAGGGACACCTAGAGCAGGTTGCACAGGACGGCGTCCAGGCGGGTTTTGAATGTCTCCAGAGTCAGAGACTCCACCACCTCTCTGGACAGCCTGTTCCAGTGCTCTGCCACCCTGCCAGTGCTCTGCCACCCTCAAAGGAAAGAAGTTCTTCCTCATGTTTAGATGGAACTTCCTACATTCAAGTTTGTGCCTGTTTGTGCCCTATCACTGGGTACCACTGAAAAAAGGCTGGTGCCATCCTCCCGGCACCCTCCCTTTAAGTATTTATAAGCATTGATGAGATCCCCCCTCCAGACTAAAAAGAGCCAAGTCCCTCAGCCTTTCCTCATAAGAAAGATGTTCCAGCCCACTACTCGTCTTTGTAGCCCTCTGCTGTATCCTCTCCAGCAGTTCTGTGTCCTTCTTGAACCAGGGAGCTCAAAACTGGACACAGTACCCCAGATGCAGCCTCACCAGGGCAGAGTAAAAGGGGAGGATAACCTTCCGCGACCTGCTTGCCACACACCTCTTGATGCACCCCAGGATGCCATTGGCCTTCTTGCCCACAAGGGCACATTGGTGGCTCATGGTCACCCTGTTGTCCACCAGGACTCCCAGGTCCCTTTCCACAGAGCTGCTTTCCAGCAGGTCTGCCCCTAACCTGTACTGGTGCATGGGGTTATTCCTCCCCAAGTGCAGGACCTTACACTTGCCCTTGTTGACCTTCATGAGATTTCTCTCTGCCCAGCTCTCTAGCCTGTCCAGGTCATGCTGAATGGCAGCACAGCCTTCCGGTGTGTCAGCCACCCCTCCCAGTTTTGTGTCATCAGCAAACTTGCTGGTGGTACACTCCACCCCTTCATGCAGGTCATTGATGCATATGTTGAACAGGACTGGACCCAGTACTGACCCCTGGGGAACACCACTTGTCACAGACCTCCAACTAGACTCTGTGCCACTAATCACAACCCTCTGAGCTCTATCAGCCAGCGGGTTTTCCATCCACCCCACTGTCTGTTCATCTAACCCACACTTCCTAAGCTTGCCTATGAGGATGTTGTGGGAGACAGTGTCGAAAGCCTTGCTGAAGTCAAGGTAGACAACCTCCACTGCCCTCCCCTCATCTCTCCGCCCAGTCACGCCATCGTAGAAGGCTATCAGGTTAGTCAGACATGACTTCTGCTTGGTGAATCCATGTTGGCTACTTCTGATAAACTTCTTTTCCTCCAGATGCTTTGAGATGACGCCAAGAACGAGCTGTTCCATCATCTTTCCAGGGATGGAGGTGAGGCTGACTGGCCTGTGGTTTCCCGGGTCTTCCTTCTTGCCCTTTTTTAAGACTGGAGTGACATTGGCTTTCCTTCAGTCTTCATGCACCTCGCCTGTTCTCCAAGACCTGTCAAAGATGATGGAGAGTGGCCCAGCAATGAGTTCTGCCAGTTCCCTCAGCACTCATGGGTGCATCCCATCAGGACCCATGGACTTGTGGATATCCAGTTTCCTTAACTGATCTCCAACTTGATCCTCCTCAACCAAGGGAAAGTCCTCCTTCCTCCAGACTTTCTCTGGTACCTGTAAAGTCTAGGACTCCTGAGGGCTGGCCTGAGCAGTAAAGACTGAAGCAAAGAAGGCATTCAGTAATTCTGCCTTCTCTGCATCATTTGTCACCATGGCCCCTGTCTCATTCAACAGTGGGCCCACATTTTCTCTAGTTTTCCTTTTACCTCCGATGTACTTGAAGAAACCCTTCCTGTTGACCTTGACATGCCTTGCCAGATGTAATTCCAAGGTGGCCTTGGCTTTCCTCGTTTTGTCCCTGCATACTCTGGCAGCATTCTTGTAATCTTCCCAAGTGGTCAGTCCCTTCTTCTGCTTAGTGTAAACCTCCTTCTTCCACTTGAGCTTTTTCAGAAGCTCCCTGCTCAGCCATGCAGGTCTCCTGCTTCCCTTGCCTGATTTTTTGCTCTTAGGGATGCACCGCTCCTGAGCTTGGAGGAAGTGGTACTTGAATATCAACCTGCTCTCTTGAGCCCCTCTACCCTCTGAAGTCCTAACACATGGGATTTCTCCAAGCGTTTTCTTGAAGAGATCAAAGTTAGCCCTCCTGAAGTCCAAAGTTGCAACCTTACTTGTTGTTTTATGCCTACTGCACATAATCCCGAACTCAGTCTTCTCATGATCACTACATCCCCATCCCACTTTGAATCTAGTTTAAAGCTCTCTCAATGAGCCCTGCCAACTCTTGCCCTAGAACCCTTTTCCACCTGCGAGCTAGGCTCTTCCCATCTGTTACCAGCAGACCTGGTGTCTTGTAAATCAAGCCTTGGTCAAAGAACCCAAAGTCCTGCCGGTAGCACCAGTCTCGAGGCCAGGCATTGATCTGCTGGCTCTTCCTGTGTACCCCCTCATCGTTCCCCGCAACTGGAGGGATAGAGGAGAACATGACTTGTGCTCCCGAACCCTTGACCAGTCGTCCCAAGGCCCTGAAATCTCTCTTCATTGCCCTTGGACTTCTCCTCCCTACTTCATCTCTGTCTACCTGAAGGACCAGACGGGGATAATAATCTGAGGGCCGTACTAGGGATGGAAGCTGCTTCTTTACATCATTAACCCGGGCCCCAGGGAGGCAGCAAACTTCCCTGTATAGCAGGTCCAGTCTCCATATCGGGCCTTCCGTTCCCTTCAGAAGCAAGTCACCTATGACAATGACCCATCTTTTATTTTTTATTGAGGTGGTTTTGATGGGGGTGGTCCGACTAGGCTTCGACGACACCTCCAAGCTGGAAGGACTATCATCCTCACCCTTGTCCAGCTCCCCTCGCACAGCACTGTACCTGTTCTGCAATGGCACCTGGGAAGGTGGGGTAGTCACTGGGCAGACACGCCTGTGGCCCCTGTTGCACTGGGCAGGAACATCTTGCCATTGCCCCGTGTTCTCCATGTCACCATGTTCAGTCGGTCGGAGAGAGGACAGGGAGTTCTCTGTAGCAGGGGCTCTGTCTGCCTGCTGGGTTTCTCTCATGGGAGGCAGGATACAACTCCAAGCGTCTACCTCCCTCTCACGCTCCCTGATAGTTCTCAGCCTGCTTACCTCCTCCCTGAGCTCCATCACGAAGCGGAGGAGCTCCTCTACCTGGGCACACCTCCCGCAGGCATGCTCACCGCTGCCCCCCGACAGCAGCGTAGGTGCAGGGCCCACCCTGCAGCCCGACACCTGGGTGGCAGCGTGTTCCCAGGAGAGCTCTGTCTGGGAAGCTGCATCAGAGCTGGTGCCTGCAGAGCACAGGGATGCCACGGTCCTCTTCCGAGTGGATACCATGGCTTCCCGTTCCTGGGTGACACCCACTCGCTGCTTCCTTGCTCAGTGCCCAGCCACCAGGTCGCTGTGCTCCCAACGGCTCGTTTAAAACTGCCACCGGTGGTGCTGGCTCTGCCCACGCCGCCTCAGCAGCCCTCCCACATGCTGCTGGTCCTGGCACGAGCTGGCCACTTTTCCCGGCTTCGAAAAGACCCCAAAAGAGCACCTTTCCGGGCCTTTTCACCTCGATTCCCTTCCCCAGTGTGGACTTCTCGACACTGGAGCTGGTCTCCTCAGCGAGTCCAGGTGATTTAAATTTACTCTTTCTTGGCATCTTCATAGGCCCTATAAATTACCATGTTCCTTTTGATCAGAAGGGAGTTAGGGGCTGAGTTTCATAGTCAAAACGACAGGGGCACTCTCAAAAGGACAGGACGACTCTCAGCATAAAGCAATTGCTTTCAGACCAGGAAATCCTGTCCTGAAGTTGTATTTCCCATGGTCACTTTCAGAAATCTTTGCACGACCTTATGCGTAGAAAGCGGTTTAGAAACAAAAAACTTGCATGAAATGCTTTCTTATCCTCCTCCAACTCCTGCTCCAAGATCCCGAGTGAGTAAACCTCTTAAACACAACCCTGGAAGCTTAACTGAAATCAGGCTGGAATGACCGATGATGACAAAGTACTGTTGCTTCAAACTGAATATCAAGGAGAGCCGTTCCTTGAATAAGCAAATGCAGTCATCAGCTCCAGCAGTAGGAGCCAGAATATGTTACAGATTGGCCTGTCAGTGAATTAGATCAATAGTGATCAAGATTTAACAGGCTCAACAAAGCTGAGAACTAAAACTATTCTCTGTAGCATGCAAACAGAGAAATATAGTTGGGACAAAGAGTGGCTGTAACGTGGCTAACGAAGGCAGTGCTCCTGCACCAGTTGTGTTACTCATCTCACTCTGAAGGGGGTTGTGAGCACGATACAAGGTAGAGAGCACAATGAGCTTCTGAAAGAAACGATGCTGGCACCAAACTGTGCTGTGCTCTCAGATCCTCTCAATTCTTCCATGACATTGAAGGTCATCTCATGGAAAGCCCATTTTCTTTCAGAGGGAGAATTTGTGCAAAAAAAAAAATAATCCTATAGTTTATGGAATTTTATTGTTTTTCTCTCTAGTTTTTTATTTCCCGCTATTCTGGTCTGAAACTCCTAAGGAGAATTCTGTTAGGCATTTTTCATGTCCCCTTCCAGTGATCAAGGAACAAATATTTTTACAGAAAACCCCCAGAAAAGGCCTTATTTGTTTCCTTGCTTTGCTGTGGATAGGGACATTTTGTCGCAGTCTCACAACCCTTCACAACGAACCAGAGAAAACAGATGGTTGAGTTATTTTTAGGGTAATTCTAAAAACCATTTCTCCCCTAGTGTTTTAGTTTTCTCTACTCAAGGGTCAGAGTTGGAAAGGTGTTGAGGAATCTATTTATCCTTAAAACCAGTTCCTCTCGGTGTTGTTGATCCCACACACGTTCCTACAATGCAACGTAACTTTGAAATAAAAAGGAAACTCCATTCAGGGTTACAAAGTTACAAAGGTTTGCTGTTCAGGTCCACATCTGCAGAATTAAAAGCACCTCTGAAAATTTTGGCCTATGAAGCTAGTGATACTTGGAGGTCTGCTAGCAGTTACAGGAAATCCCAGAGACACAGCAGTGCACAAGGTGCACAGTTTTGTGGCGCCAAGTGGGTATTAGCCTCTGGTCTGGCCGGGTGGAACAGCCTCAACTACGGTTTCATTTGGCAGCTGCTGAATCAGACCTGGAAGTCTGGCTGATTTGCTTTGTCAAAAATCAGTGGGAGAACTTTTTCACCTTGCAGTCTGTTCCGTTTCGGGAGGGAGTTTTCATCGTGACTTCCTTAGACCTGCTGAGCACTTTAAAACTCGTCATTGCCCTGCCTTTTCATTCTCAGACTAGCATGGATTACTGTCCCCGGATCAGTTTGAGGGTTTTTAGCCTTTTTTAGTACATCTGAGTCTTCTGATTTTCATTTTGCTTTGTAAGCCCTTTGTTTTTGCCTAAGGCAACATGCTGCAGGAATGAGAGTGTGGCTAACCCAGGTCAGTAATGACAGCCAGCAAAAGCCTGCACACTGCTGCCATCAGACACAGCAAAGTCTCCAGAGCCTTTGACTGGACATGAACACCCTTCCCCTTCATGACACAGGAAACTCACCCAAGATCAGCGTCTCAGAAACTGCACCCTTGTTGCCTTCACTGTCAGCATTTTGATTAAAATGTCATACCACTTTCAGGTAATTTCCAGTCATTGATAGGAACCAGCTGATTGCCCTTTGCTTCCCCAGGGCAAGGGCTCATGCCTATAAATGCCTTATATTAGTACCTTTGTGTGATTATAACCAAGCCTTAATTTTATCATTTATGGGGGTGATAAACTCCTGCACCAGCAAGAAGGGCAGTAAATTGACAGCATCACAAAGGAAAGAGAAAGGAGATTTTTCACACTGAGCCCTGGGGAGAGGCAGCAGTCACCTTTGGTAAGGGTCCCACTGGAAGATTTTCTGGAAAACATGTATCAGCATTATGACAGTATCCCTTTCTGATGGGAGCAAGATGTTACTGGAGAAGGACAAGCCAGTGCAGTCACTGGGAGGGACTGCTTTCCCTCTGTAGACCCTCTCTAGTTTGCAGTATCCCCACTGCTTTACCCTGAGTTAGGCTGATCTCCACCTGCCTAACCCAGGAATTAGTGCTGCTCTGTCTTTGTTTTCTACTTCTCTAAATGAAGCAGAAAATTGCAATACAATACTGGCTACATACTCATCAGTGCCTATTTAGAAATACCACTGGAACGATCTTTTGGTGCCATAAAGGTTTGCATTCAGACTTGCAATTTAGGACTGGACAGGTCAACCCACATGAAAATTGCTGAAATGTGTAAACAACTAAAAATAAACTACTGCTGTGCCGGCCAGGATGCATATCTCTTGCAGGGGTATAATTGTGCATTAAATTAGGTGTGGGATGTGACTGCTAGGCACTGTCCTGGTGTCAGGGGAGAGATTTTTCAAAACTCTACACAGTGTTTTATTTTGTGCATTAATTCTATTGGAAGCTGCTTGACTGTGCTTTTGAAAGGTTCAGCTCTATTTGCTAAAGCCCTCACCTCTGCAAATTTCTGTGCATATCACATACTGCATGGCTGAGTGGAGGGATCCACCTACAGAGAGACAGGTTACAGAAACGTGACTTTATACTTAATTCTCTAACGATAGGCTTGGGAGCTTAATTTTAGGTATCCAGGTTTGAACATGTTATTCAGATTTTGGCAGGAACAAAAGGTAATTTGCTAAACTTTGGACAATGAGAGCCCTCTCCTCTCCTCTCCTCTCCTCTCCTCTCCTCTCCTCTCCTCTCCTCTCCTCTCCTCAGAAGGGGAAGAGAAGGGAAATGGTTTGAGTATGAATTCAGTTTAAGGAGTTTCCCCTTAGCGTCATTTCCATTTGAATTCATTAGCATGTACTTGTTTCCACAGCTTACTGTTCTAACCAGTTGTCCTCCTTGCTTGCTGCCTTCCTCCACATGCTTGTGTCAGTTATCTGCCAGTTAAAGGGAGGTCCAAAGATGTTGTGGGACCTTTTGCTGCAGCACTCTGTTGAAGATCTCCTGTCCTTTTGATTCATTAACCAAAGTTTAGCTGACGGCCGTTGTTCCATGGATTTATCCTATTACTAACTTCCATTATTAGTTTGCATATTGTATGGGAAAATGAGTTATTACTACTGTAATGATGCTGTGTCATCACTGGCTATTAGTCTGAAAAGCTGCTCCCAATAGGGTGGAAGTGCTACAAGATGTCATAAACCACAATCTATAAAATCTTTATTATGTACATTATCATTTGTCATTTCAATCCCATCTTCTGTCACACAAAGACATACCTCAAAAAATCTTTTTTTTTTTTTTGTAGTTCTCTTCTCTCAGGCATCTTAAATGTTTCTGCTGCAACTGCTAGGAACAAATGCTGATAATTTACCTTGTAATCCATGCAGAAAGCAAGGGAAATTAAAAAGTCAGGGACTTCAAAAGGCTTTTTCTCACTTCAGATGATCATTTTCTCTGGCCTACAGACTATTTCATTGCAATTATTTGACATTATTTAGAATTACTTCTAATTAGAATTATATATATATATTTTTATTTATAATTATTTCTAATTAGAATTATATATATATAATTTTTATTTATAATTATTTGACATGGTCATGAAAAAAGACCAAAGAATCTTTTAATGATTCTTTTACTAATTAAAAGGCTTCCTGCAGTATCAGTGACTGTTTCCAGGTCTGTAAACCAACCTGTGGCCACAGAAAATTTTCTGGAACTTTTCACTGAAACTTCAAAAATCCCTCAATTACTCAATGAGAAAAATAAACATCCCCTCCACACCCTACCCAAAAAAAAAAAATTAGAAGACACCCCAGTTTTGATGGAAAACCTAAAAGTAAAGTCCTTCCCCTGTGGCAGTTATTGAGTTATTGTTGATTATAGCCTCTCTGTTCACATCAGTCCCACATCTGGGCTATCGAGTATGTGGTAGTCCAAGGTAGTTATGTGCCATTAAGTTTTGCAGACTTGTTTGGGAGCTCAGTCCTTTAGCCCTGCTCTCACACTCACCTGACAACATATGCAGTTTACCTTGGAGCTCCTTTTCCCAGTCCAGGATACCAGCTACCAATTACGCAATCATAGTGTCGTCTAGGTTGGAAGAGACCTTTAAGATCATTGAGTCCAACCATCAACCTAACACTGCCAAAACCACCACCAAACCGTCTCTCAGCATCACATCTACCCATCTTTTAAATACCTCCAGGGATGACGATTCCACCACTTCCCTACACAGCCTGTTCCAATGCTTTAACCCTTTCACTGAAGAATTTTTTCCTAATATCCAGTCTAAACCTTCCCTGGCATAACTTGCAGCTATTTGCTCTTGTCCTATAGCTTGTTACTTGGGAGAATTGCTGCAGAGCCTTAACTGCACAGCAATCACTTGCTGTTGCACAGTTGTGAATTTTATTGTCAAAAGGCCCACTTAGGTGTTCTGTTTAGATAAAATATCCTCTGAAACTTCAAAGTAAGATCTGCAATGCAGACCTCTTAGCATAAGACATGGATACATAGTTGGAACCATCTTGTGGTGACACCTTACAGTTATTCCTGTGAAAATGAGCATCTGTTCAGGAACAAATTACCTAGCACCAAAAAGACATTGCCCAGGTCTACTTATCCTCTTCCTAGTGTCAAAGTATCCTCTTAGCCTCATGCACAGGGAGGCTGGAGTTTTTCATAGGGTGTTTTCCCAGGTATGTGGGGTCCAGCAAACATGCGATGAAAGTGCAGTCTTGCAATAAGGGCATGTTATGACTGCATGCTTAAAGGCTCTAGTTCTACAGGTTAAGCATGATGTATAATTCACCTTAATGGAGAGAAGTTGTTTAATAGTATTGGTGATAAACAACTGTTCTGAACTTTGGTGCTAGATCATGTTAGTTTTGATTGTTAAAATGTGCTTATGGATGTAGTATTTTGTTACCCTGGGCCTTGTACTTACTAGAGAGAGTAAATATAGCTGTATTAATGGGCTCAGACTTTACAAATTGTTACTCAGTGTTAGATTCTGACAAGAAGAGAATTTTTGTGTCAAATCTTGTATTTACGAATTCAATTAATTCTGATCTATACCATGTTTTCGCTGAAGTGTTATGAAGTGTGTGCATTTTGACACTTCATATCTTTCTATTAACAGGCGCTTCAAGATGTTCAGAGTATTGCAGAATTGGCTGTTAAGAGCAGTTCCCAAGAGCATGATCAGGTGATTGCTGGTTGGTGTGAATATACTGCTGTCACTGCCACTGAAGTGTGGTTGCTGATCACTCACTTGCTGCTAGATCACTACGAACTGCCAGTGTAATGGCAAACAGCTGCTTAAGGTGTGCTGATCAGATTGCTGGTACTAGCCTGGTCATGCTCAGATGCACCACTCTGCTTCTGTTTGTTCATAAGCTTAGGTTTTGCACCTTTAGGGAAGTATGTCACAAATCGCATGCTGTAGACTACATGGAGCCGGAGGAAATTCCAGCCATGAGGACAACGGAAAGTTTCAGCAACTCCCTTCCTGTGAACACCCAAACTTGTTGTATTGAGAAGGCATCCCCAGAAAGAAGGACATCCTGATCAAAGAAAGGCTGAGGCAGGTCTGTAACAAAAAAAAAGATTACCACAAAAGGAGACCAAAACTCCACAACAGCTAACTAGCCCATGCTCAGGGTAATAACTCACAACGGTTACAATAATTTTAAGATGTTTGCAGTGTCTTATTGTGGAGATTGACACAGGACCAACTGAAATAGTTGTTGCACCCTGTGGTCTCATGTGGAAGAAATCCTCTGTGTTAATGACTTGATTCTAATTAGCATGGGTGCCATGGGTCATTGGAGACTATAATTCCTCCTGATGCCAGTGTCTGGTATCATAGGCTGGATGGTACTGCTGGCAGTCCTCTGTGGCAGGGAGTACACGAGCTGACCAGAGGTGCAATTGAGAAAGGAAGGCTACAGGACATACACTACTCCCAACAGGTTTTAAAGTGGCATACAAAGCCCACTGCGGGCTTCTTTACCAGAACAGGAACCATTTGGACATTTGGGGTATACATTTATTTGTGTGGGTATAGGACACCATATTGCATATATTTAGCATATGTTGCATATATTTAGCAATTGTGTGCATGTTTATACTTAAGCATTTGTGCTTCACTCTTTGAAAAACATAAATTCCACAAAAATGCTATCAGAACAAAACAACTGCAGCATTCTTGCATACCAGGGAATTTGGGTGTGAATCAGTCTTGTGATGCATAGTTAAATCCTATCCTACAACACAAATGTAGTGGATTTTCCTGTGCAAAGCTGAACCAGGTCTCTAAAAGTGAAGGAAAGGTTTCCCACCTCTTGAGATTCAGCTGCCCAAATGGTGTCACTGATATTCTGGCAGAAATGTTTTAAAGTCCCAATGCATATGACACACACACAGAGGTTTTGTGTTTGTGGGTGAGAGAGAGCACATGTATCTTTACAAATACAGAGAGAGTTTCGGTAACTTGCCCAGTCATACTGGGGTCTGTGGTAAGAACCAGAATATTCTTAAGAAGAAGAAGGTAAGAACCTCATATTCTTAAGCTGAGGTTCTTCTCACAAGGCTCCCTTTACATTATATGAAAATCTACCCTCTTTTCTCCATCTGTCTTCCCTGTCCACATCATACGTGCAGTAGCATTCTCTAAAACGGATATTTCAAGATCTACTTTTGGCTCTACTGGTTCTCATAAAAGCATCACTAGTTTAGGCATGCATAACTAATGCATCATTATGTGGTAGAAAATGCTGCAGCCTGACATAAAGAAGGATATATTTGTTGACAGAGTTCTTTATTTAAAAAAAAAAAATCATTAACAAGTATTAGCATTGTGCCATCATGCCCACTCGGATGCATATTTGAAAACACAAACTTTGCTTTTCTGTAGTCTGGCTTACCTTTCAGATCAGAAGGAATGTGAACAAGCAAACTTTCAGCCCCTCACTTTCAAAACGTCAAGCTCTGGGCATGTTTGAGTGGCCAGCTGCAGTAGGTGTGACTCAAATGGCTGTGAAAGCCAGTATTTTCCACTCACAGAGGGCTGAGCTGATCCTATTCAGGCTTGAAATAGAGAATTAAATAAGGCATTTGCCTTTGGGCAGAGACAGGAGTGGGTATTCACTAACAGGCATCCTGCTGGACAACACTGTCCCAGGTGTGAAAAGCCCATAGGTATCCCATAGGTAATCCCATTGCAGGTATAAGTAAGTAAATAAGGGCAGCTGTATAGCATGGATGCTGGGGTTGGCTTCTGCAGTGAATTTTCAATTGAGGGCCATGCTGAGCTCAGAGAAAAGTTAGGATGTAAGAGTTTTGCAAACCAAGGCTGAGGAGGTAACTTAATCAGCTCCCAGCAAAGAGCACAATTTCTTCCTCCTTAGGCTGGTCCCCCTTTTGGGGACATGGTCACATGGACGGAGAGTCTATATTACACACACGGGAAAGACAGGCTAAAAAACAGTAACAATTGTTTTGGTGGAAACTGAGAAGCACAGAAAGAGAGGGAGTTAGTTCAGTTAGTAATTACTGCAGGCACTACCTATAAATGCTGTAATTCTCAAAAAATGTCGGCATTCATGTGTAAATCAAACAGATCAGGTCTGTGCGTGTGATAGTGCAGTCAGCAAAAGCTTGGGCCTGTGTCACTAGGACAGAAGGATTTGGGATTTTGCTGAGCCAGCTCCTGGCAGTTTTCACAGTTACTTCATTTATAGCTGTAATGTAGAATTTATAAAACTCATTGCTCATGTAATTTAGTGTAAGAGTTACCCAATGTCAACCAAGATTGGCTTATGACAGCATGAGATGTTTTGAAAGTCACTAGGAAAAAAATATCTGCCTTGTATCAAATCTGCAAGAGTAAAGAAGTTTTGGACTATGCATAGCTTTTGATTAGAGAGAAAATGATCTATGGAACCTGCAGAAAGGGTACTAGCAGCAGCTGAACCAGAGGCTATCATGTCTTGTTTTGGTAAATGAAGAAAGAGGTTACTAGATTTGAAAGAAAAATCATCTCCTTGCAAAACACACAGAAGTCTACTGCAATCAAAAATGCAAGTTATTGATATTAATAATGTCTCTGTTAACACTTTTGTATGTGTGACAGACATTATTTAATAAAATCCAAGATGAACATGGAAGGCAAGTGAAATACATTTTGCATCTTATTGGAGCTTAGCTGTACTGGCTGTACTGAGTAAAATCTTCTTTAGAAATGATCCTGCAAGTCAGTATTACGTTTTGTGTTAATGGCATTTATTAAAATTGTGGAGGCGGCTTTTTCAACTGACAAACTTTTTTTTTTTGGCCATGGATATTAAATGTTAGGCATTCAAATATTAGAATAAGGTGTTTTTTAAATGAACCTGAGATACTTACCATCTGAGAAGAAAGTAAATAATTCAGATTCCTGCCAGGTAAATTATCTAGTGGTATTATATTTCACCTTTGTGTGCATTGCTTGAAGTTTGTAACACCTTTAAATGGATCCAAGCATCTCTCAGGGCATCAAAGGATTTTGCAGTTATAAGTTCTGCAGTTATAAAGCTCAATATACGTGGATGCACATTTATTAAAACCAGGTTGTTGTTGAAGAAAAACAAATCTCGTCAACTACCACTGTTGTGGTACAGCTGAGTGAACTGTCCATAGCGTGTCATGGCTTATTCACATAAGTGGTATTTTGCTGTAGTGAATACCAAGGAATAAGAAAAGTCCCAGTCTAACACAGAGCTTTTTATGGAGCACAAGTCCCTTTCCACAGTCAGCTGTCTGCAGGTAGAGTCCCAGCAGTGCCAAAAAGGACTGTAATGATGAGTTAACCCCCTTATGACAAGCAAGGGGTTGGGTTCATCCAGTGTGTCCTGTGTCCAGTTTGTACAGCTTGAATGCAGTGTAGGCTAGCACAGTTATGTATATGCAGCTGAAACACCTTGAGTCAAGTAGGATCAGACACAGCTTTAACTCAACAATTCCTTTGACTCATTAGCCACTCCAATCAATGAAATATCTTGGAACTTATTTCAGGCTGATTTATTGCTAGGCTTATAATCCATTCTCTTGGTCCTGTTAGAGACTCACAGCTTCACTTGGAAGGGACAGCACAAGTTGTCTCATCCAACCTCCTGCTCAGAGGTGGTCACCGCTGCATGTGACTCAGTCTCCTGAAGAACGCAGCCACAGTTTTGAAGCATTCAATATCTGGATTTCAAATACTGTGGGACATTTTGATCATGCACCCCAGAAAGTATACTCCAGTGCAGAAAAAGGTAAACTGAGGGATGACAAGGAAAGTTGGGAGCTGTGGAACAGCTTTGATGTGAGCAACAACTAAACAGACAAGCGCTCTTCAGCCAGCACATCCCCAGAGGCATGACAGCACCACACCTCATACAAACTGTCAAGGTCCCCTTATCATGTGTTTGCAATAGTAGGTATTAGTATCCAGTGCTCCAAAGTCACCTCATTCAAACTTTGAACTGATTAACCACCACTTGCCATGCAGAGCTTGGAGACAATTAGCAGAAGACAAAAACATCCTCTTTTCAGTAGGATACTATTTTTCACAAAGCAGTCACTCTATTTGTAAACTTTCAGTTTGGATCCTCAAATAAGAGCTCACTAAATACTTTCAAAGGACAAGCCAAGAAAATAATGTCCTTAATTGTCAAACAATAAAAGTCATAGACTCTGGGCAGGTATTTGTTGCATTGCACATTATTATTTTTCTTAACCATTGGACATAATCATCCTATCACCTCTCCTGCTGCCAAAACTTTTTCCTTTGCCCAATGAGAACAAAGTACTTTTTTTGTCTTAGGTGGTCTGGCTAATTAATGTGTCTAGTAAAAATCCAAAAAATAATTCTCAATCTTTGAAGAATGCTGCTTCTGTTTTACACTTGAAAAAAAGGCTCATGTGCCAAAAATCATGTCTGTTTTTTCCCAGCAATTTTATCTGGCCCAGTAGAAAACTTAACGTCCTTCTGCAAATTTCACTGTAATTACATCATGATCATCATTACCACAAGATATTCAGGAAAAGATGAATATGTAGAGGACAGAATTATCACTGACTGTTCAAAATGGCACCTGAAGGACATAACAGAAAAGAATGACTCTATATTTGCCTTTTCGTTAATATATTAATATGTTATATGTTAATATATTTTCTTACATTAGCTGTTAGTGATAGAATACTACGCTAGTGGATCTTTGGTCTGAGTGAGGGCAAATTATAACTGTCAAATATCTATCTCCTGGATAAGTTTTTCTTCAAGTCACTGTTTAATTATATCATGGTTAATTTAAAAAAATAAAGCCAGAGCTGTGTTTCACCCTTATAAACAGGAAAAAGGAAATCTATGGGATTTTAAGGTTAGCATCTGAAAATGGAGAGCACAAGTCCCTGTGTAAACATGCATTTGCCACAGACATTCTTCTAGAGCAAAAATAAATCAACAGTCAGAAAATAAATAATTAGACTCTTAAGTCTGGTCAGAGCAAGCGTCCAAATGAACGTTCCACTAGTACTGTTTGGCAGCATAAGCCAATTTTTAATTAGGTGTTATTTTATGTGGGCAACATGTCTAAAATGCAAGATATATACTGCCAGAGTATTGCGTTATCTTGCTATTATTCATGTTAACTCATTCTTGTCATTCAGCATTCTACATTTGACTGCTAAAAGCACAGTTTTCTATTCATATTCAGATTTCTACTGGACCACAGAGCAGGAATAAAGCAGAGCTTAGAATCTTTGACTAAAAAAAGAAAAATATGTTTCTTTACAATGCGTGTGCTCTTCTTCATCCTCATTAAACTACAAGTATTTTGGACCTGCTTCTGCATTGCCTTGCATTTGATGTGGTCATTCACAACAGCACCAAGTTTTTTTTTTTTTTTTTGTTTCAAGAGGTATATGCTGTGCAGATCAGTGGAGGACTGGGTCCTTTCTGTTAATCTAGAAGCAGGCACACCAATTAGCTATTTGCCTTCTTTTGTCATTCTGATGACTCCTTTCTCCAGATGCCAGCTGGGACTGAGAGAAAGTTAAGAGCCACCTCTTTGTGCTCTGACAGCAAGATCCAGAGGTTGTAAAATCTAATATGGTCTCAGAAGTTGTTTCCAGGGAGCAGGTAGTCACTTTTATCAATCATATAACCAGAGATTATCATTACAAATTAAAAGATAAATGGGAGATTTTGGTGGAATAACTAAAAGGATTTGCATGTTGTGCCAAATTCTTTTTTCAGTCAACTCAGTGCAACCACAGTTCTGTAATCAAAAGGAAAATTTGGCCCTACATGTATTATAAAGATTAACTTGTTTTAACTGCAATTACAGTAAGCATTATTTTTGGCAGTAACATACCAAAATCATAACTGACTTTTTTCTCTAGGTTTTTGGGTTTTTTTAAATAATGTCCTCTTTCTTTTCATATTGCTGAATTTTACTGGTGTGTCGCTTCCAAAAAAATGTATTTTCACACTTTCAGTGTGATATTTGATGTGCAATTTCTTCATTTCACACTCCTATTTCTAGAGCACTTTTGAGAAGCAAGATAATTTTACTGGAAGTACAATGGAAACTGTTTTACCTGTTTCTCTTTTGGAAAGTGCAGCTGTGCATGTACAATAAATTGGCTCCTTCACTTATGAAATAATTGGTTTTCCTCTACAGTAGTTCAAGATGCTTTTTCCAACTACACATGAAGAATATCTTGCAAATGCTGGGATTCCTTTCCAGCCTTTGGCTCTCAGTCATTGTGGTGATATGTCCTGATCATTTTAAAAAAATTAGTATAACTGCTAATCAGAGACCAAAACACAAACAGAATAATTGAGCCAGAATGTGAATATTGATAAATATGTGAGCACATGAGAATTTTGGCACGTGCTTTGCCTGGTACGTAGAAAACCTCAGAGTGTCTTGCAGTTTTCTCATCTCAGAATTGCTACACAGAAAAACACATTTTAATTGAAATCCAGTTCTTTGTAGGAAAATATTTTCCTTTCTTTTTTAATTTCTTTTCAATCTTTTAAAAGCTGGTGCCGGTACAGGCTGGGGAGTGGCTTGTGCTGGTACAGCCTGAAGAGTGGCTTCTGGGGTTTGAGTGGCAGCAGGTATGTTACACAATACCTACTCCTGCACTGATGTTTCATAAAAAACCACCCTTGCAACATGTTCAGGGAAACTGACAACAAAATAATGATTTTAAGAAAGTAACATTCCTTTTTGAAACAGTCCAAAAAGTTTCCATCCCTTCACTCTTATAGTGCCACTTTGGCATAAGCATTAAAGGGTAAATCTTCCCCAAGTTAAACTGGAAGTGTAATTGGTAATAGAATCGATCACGTGATGCCCGAGATATGCAGGTAGAACCAAGGTTATCCAAGTAATCATATTATACATCTGAATTCCGAACCGCACCAAAATAGCACGTTTAAACCACCACATACAAACACAAAGAGCAAATAACCCATGCAACACATTTGGCAGGTTAAGCAGAGTTTCACCAATTAACTTCAAACAAAGCTCTCTAAAGGCATGATATAACATTTCACTTAAGGATGACATGATGTGAGCCGTCTGTTTAAATCTCTAAGCAAGCTGGAATTCAAACTATTCAGACAATCTATCACAGCCCCAGTAAAGCCCCGCTTGAGCCTCATGTTGGGCACCAATAAATCTGCTATGGTTTGGGCCAGACTGACCGCTGAGGTGAAAGACAAGATGTTCTCCCTCACCACTCTCTCCAAGAAGAGGAGGGAGAGAGAGAAAGAGACAAGTTAAGAAGAAAACTAAACTACTTTAATGAAATGTTAATAATAAAATAATAAAAAGGAAATAATGAAATGTACAAAACCAGATCAAGTTCCGAGGATGATGATCACACCACCGGCGGGCATGGGGAAAGTCCCAGACTGGACTCAGCGATGGACAGGAACTGGATTCCAGATCTGGATTCATGAATGAACAGGTCAGGATAAAAAGCAAACAAACAGACAGAGTCCTCCTCAGATGCCGGCCATTGAAGAAAGAGGGCTGACCCTTTGATCCCTCAGGTTTATACTGAGCATGAGGCAGATGGGATGGAATACCCTGATGGTCAGTTTTGGGTCACCTGTCCTGTCTGCTCCTCCCCACTGGTGCAACCCCTCTACACTTTCCTGCTTCCAGTCCTCCAATAGGGCAAATAACAAAGTTGGCTGCCCTTGGTTGTTATAGCAATGAGTATAAGCAAGAGCCTCTCTGCATCCCATCCCTTGGCATCAAATATAAACATGGGTCTTATCACTCTGAGAGTGAACAATTTCTGCACAACATGCTGTTAATTTCAGCAGTTAGAAGAGGCTTAGCTAAAAAGTAAAATTACTGAACAGAAAATTGGTTCTGTTTTACCTCAAACCAAGACAAAATGATATGTTTGTACTGATTTTTTTGTAAATTATTTTTTTAATCCAAGTGTGTGAATGTCGGTGACAATTCCTGTTAGAAAAATGTTGCAGACATTTAAATTTTGGATTGACATTAGAATTTACATGGCAAAGAGTGAAATACATTTTAATACTTTTAGTTTGCTATCGTTGTGCAGCTTTAAAGTACTTTTATCTTGCACCCAAATGCAAAATAAAATGCAGGTATTTCTTCCTATGGGCAGAAAATCAAAACATTACCATCTTTGCCAAGGTATTTAAGCACCTTTGCAAAAGAGTGCAAAAATTCTCAAAGTGTTGAGTGTATACATTTGGAAAACATGACTCGTTATACACTTCCTGTCTGGGTCTAGCTTTCACTACCATGCCACTTGTACACACTTACTGAGAGAAGATACAGAATGCCACATCTGTCCGTGTGTGTGCACGTGCATGTCTGCATGTGTGCACGTGTGTTTGCATATGTGTGTGTGTGTACAGGTGGGACTATCCAGGTGCAAATCACAGAAAACGAGAGGACTCTCCCTTGGCAGCTGATGTGGATGTAGCTTATGGCTCAGGTGACAGCAGTAGGCTGTCTCCAAATGGTCTGCATGGGTTAAATATGTTTTTGTACTCCTACCTATGGGCAGGTTACAGCTAAATGTTGCCCTCAGGCTGGGCAAAGTTTGCTTTAAATTCTTGTGGCTGGTGGAAAGGATTTGGGTGGTAAAATCTGTGAAACTCTCCTCTGAAGAGGAATTAATGTTCAAAGGCAGATCCGCTAGGCAACTCTGGCAGAAGACTGATCTTTAAGTATCCGGAGCTGTAGCCAGCCACGGGGATAGTCTGGCTGATGTCTGCTGTTCTGCTTAAGAACAGCAGCCGCCCACCTGATTTGTTTCATGGCTAAACCTATTGCATCAATACGTTGTGCAGTGCTGTATGCGTGCCTGTGAGTGCAACCCTCCACTTCTGAGCTGACACACAGTTTCACATCTCAGCATACTACTTGGTCTAAGTTGAGGACAGTGAATTTTGCTAGTGTTCCTTGCAATGCTGTAGGGTGCCTGGGGAGCACTTCTGGGTATTTCCAGACCAGGGGTAACAGTCAGATCTTTTAGGCTAAACTCTTGCATAGCACAAGCAATAAGGCTTTGCTCTGGTATTTCTGCTGCTAATCAACCGCCCCGCAGATACACTGGAGCAGCTTACGTTGACTGAGAATGGCTTAAGAAGGCTTGGGTTCCTGCTCGGTAATGTGGATGTGTCTTAGCAGGCCTGAACTTTAGAAAACCACAAGCAACCTTATCCTTTCCTCTGTATGTGATCATTTCTATGCTATTATTGTGCTAAACGAGCAGCCTCAGTGGCCCTGATAATGTTACGACTGTTTATTGAAGAGTGGCAGCAGGAGGAACCAATCCTTTGCCCAGTATAGCTCACGCAAAGCAAAATGGAAAGTATGATGGCTATATGTCTCTCTGCATTATCAAGGGAGGTGTTGCTCTTTTTGACTCCATTGGCAGACCACGAACACATGGACTGCAGCACCCTGCAAACAGCAGTGTCCTGGTGAGCTCAGTGAGCCAGATTCTCTGCAGGCCTGGTAAATGGACTAGGTAAATGCTTCTGTCAGAGGCAGTACCTGAAAAACTGAGCAGACCTTGGGAGTGCATTTTTAGCTGATGAACCATCTGAATTTAAACAACCACCTCCGTTTGAGTAGGTGAGCATATACCCCTGCCTTCTCGGGGCTGCACGCCTGAGTTGGTGCACCAAGTTCAGTTTGCCTCCTTGTAGAAACCTGTCCCGATGCAAAATGTGTAAAAAGTTGTTCTGATTTCATGGCTGATTGCAATGAACGCAGGACAATTGGGCAGTCAGTGTTTACGTTTCTTCCCATGCAGATGCTATACATCTGAGACTCATATACTAAAGGGTGTTTCATATCAAGATGGGGGGAGAAAAGTGAAGATCAACAGCTCTCCAAACAAATTAAAGCAACAGTGGAAGGCAATGTTGATTCAAAAGCAAGGTAGTGAATTAGAGACATTTGAAATAGCAGTGTTGCCATTTCAGTTGGGTATTTCACAGCCTCACATCCTTTATGTTGCTGTAGGCAGAACACCTTGGGGTCTTGTTGCTGCTTCAGGAAAGATGTTTTGCAGGAAGTAAATGCCCAAAGAACGGCCACAGCAATTCCCTTACAGAGGAAGATTTGGTCAACCAATAGTAATGAGAAGGAAAGGGTTCCTGTGAGATGGGTTCAAGGCATCTGCTTGTCAGAGTTTGATTATCTTACAGATAAAAATATCTGGAATGCTTTTCATGGATAGGTTTTCAAAAATACATAAATGAATCAGTAGCAAAGCAAGGAACATAATCCACGTCCCCAAGTTTCCCACAGGGTGCCTAATCCACTAGTCCCCTAGTGAAACATCCCACCTGCAGAATCACCCATAAGTCTGTAGGCACCTGAGGAAAACTATGTGGGGCAATTTCTATCATCATTTGTGTCAAAGTGAACTGCAGAGGTTATGCCTATGTATGGCGGCATTTCTAAGACTGAATATATGTCACTGAATTGAGCAGACAACATTGAATTTTAGATGTGAGTGAATAATTTTCACCTTTTTCTCATATTAGATATGCCTATGTAAGGTGAATGGATAGTGTCTTTGAATGGACGTGGAGCATCTCAGGAACTGAGTTTTACTGCTGCAGAGGGAAGTCTTTTCCCCTCCACCTTTCCCCATCTAAGCCCAAGAGGACCACCTGCAGTTTAGCGATGCTTCCATGTGAAGGTGTAGTGGCTGAAGAACTAACTATATGCAGCAGGTGCATTTTCTCCAGCCGAGGTCAATGCCTACATGGGCTGTAGCCAGTTCTCTGTGTATAAGCTCTCTTGCCTTGTGTCTGTGGCTTCTGCTTCTGGAATCAGGCTTCCAAAACAGTTCAGAGTTGCAATACAGAGTGCAATGCGCCTTTGTGTGTCTTGGCCTCACATTTCACTTTGGGACTCCTTTTCTTTTTAGCAAAAACAGAGCCTGTGTTTAAGTCACTTCCTTACTGAAAAGCCTGAGGAAACTCAAGGTGATTCTTATCACAGCCACTTAGTTTGCTTTTCACCAGGCTTCAGTGAAAAAGCACAGTAATGCTGGTGTATATTGACTGCTTCTCAAGACTTTTAATCTGAATAAGTTTTAGAGTAAATCACAGCAATACATGATAGAGAATATACTGTGATTTCTTCCTCTTCTGCCTCTCTCCCTGCATACATATCTGTGTAGTATGCATGTCTCTGTGTGTGCATGTGTTCTGGAAAGCTTTATAGATATATTAGAACTGCAGTGGCTATTAGAGCATTCACAAATTTGTTTTCACCTTAGGTGTGACACAGGATGTAGTAATATGTTATCAAGCTAACATGCACAGTTTGCCCTTTGGAAAAAAGGAAAAAGGGGTGCTTGATGGTCATGAATTAGTCATGGAATGTATTTTTAGTAACACATACATCATTCCTCCATGTTCTGCATCAAGAAACTCCTCTGTGAAAACAGGCTTTCTTTTCAGTTTGTGAATTTGAAGGCGCATCTATAGAAAGATTTTTGTCAACAAAGGAGTAAATATTTTGGCTTAGAGTTTTGAAACATGGCATCCCATGTGGTAATGACAGCACACATCTGCAAAACTTGGTACCTCCACCATACAGTGGAGGCACCCAAACAAGCACAGATGCAAGTTGCATTTTATGTTTATTTTCTGTATTTTTGCAGGTGCAGTCTGCATTTGCACAAAAAAAATGTCTGACTGACACCAATGTCTGTTGAAATGGGTGCAACAGACTAAAATTCTTTTCCAGTTCTCTGCAGAAAAAAGAAAATGTCCAGTGGCCAAAGGTGAAAGAGTTCCAGCAGATAATTTTTTGCAGAGATTAAATCCAGCCAAAATCTTTATAATAAAGACAAGCTTTGAAACAACACAAGTTCATCTTTGGTTTTGCCAAGTAAATACATTTTCTTAGGTCAAACATGTAAAAAGTCTCATTGAGTTTAGTATGTTACAATTGATTGGTTAATGGTAAGTGCAAGATCTTGGCTGTGCTGTGGGCCAAATTGCAACCTCCAAGTATGCCCTGGTGCTAGTTTTCCTCGGTTTGCCTCTGACTGTGTCACTGGATCAAAGGGACATGGGCGTCAATTCACCGTCCACACCTCTGTTTCTTTTGCTTTTTTCTCTTGAAATGTCATCAAATAACACATCACCTAGACGGCTGAGGCTACCAAAAAGTGAGGGTTTGGGAACAATAGACACTAGAAAGCTAATTATTGTGAGCAACTGATCAGTTCTTCTGACTTGGCTGCTTGTAAGAGCATGGAACCAATTTTCCTGTTCTATATCTCACGTTATCATCTCTTTTCTATTTAAATTATATATGCTTTGGGTGGTATCTGCGTCTGAGAGACATTTGGTATTTACATCTTTACAGATTTATTTTAACAAGAACGTGAACTACCACCAGTCTATAGACTGATAGGGGTAGAAGTCTTTCAGTGAGCTTAGCTGAGCAGATACCACAGATAGATACATTCTCTGAAAACAAAGCACTTGGGACTGCTCAGGGTGCCTACACGGGCTTGGGAGTTTGTGGGGGCTTTAACATGCTTGACCACCAGACTTTTGGTAATGGCGGCATGCAGCTCTGTTACTCCCACTCTGAAAGGACTTTGAGAGAATGGTCCTCCTCTGTGTCTCAGGTACCTGTTTGTGAAAGCGACTCCCTAATTCCCTGGGGCTAATGCTAAAACAAAATCGAGGTGCTGAGGAGCAGAAGATCAGATTCTTGCTCCTGCCCACTCCCTGCTCTCCCGCTGAGATAGGCATGTGGTATTTTTGCTGGCTGAGTGCCAGGTGGTCCCCGGGGTGAGAGGGGGCACTTTCCAGTCCCCTGTATACCCCTGTACACTCAGGGCACTGGGAAGTACACGGGACTTCAGCACTGGCTGCTCCTCCCACTCCCTGGGTGATTGTATGCACATCTGGTTGCTTGAAAAATAGTGTTGTCCAGGCTTTTATTTGTGCTTTGATGAAGTGCATGTATACTGGGAATTTATGTCTCTATACAAGAAAGGAATAGCTGAATCTTATTAGATACATCGCCTATGAAGGATGCAAAGCTGTTCCGTTGGCTTATGAACTAACTACAGGAGAAAAGGACCGCATTTCCTCCTGGTTCCCCTGGCAACACTTGCTCTTGTATTCAGCACCAATCCAGAAGCCTAGAGAGCATAATTGGATGAGGGAGGTGGTGGTGGGGATGGGTAGGGGATAGCGCATCATGTAATTAATTCTGAGCGTGGCTTGCTAGGGATGGCACACTTTCAGTCTCTGCTGTAACACCTCCATCCCCAGGCAAAAGAGCTTGTAAAAAGAGAAGGGGCTTGGAGCGGGGTGGGGATTAGCTAGATTTCCAAGGGGAGTGCTGTGATTTCCAAAAATAACCCTCCCACTGATTGAGCTACAGATGTGTCACTATTTATCAGCAGACCAGGCCATCTGCTAGTGTTTCCCTGGAAACGTCTCGTCTTCTCCCCTCCCCCATATCCCTTCTCCTTCGCAGTCCTTTGCTATCAGAGTGGGCGAGTGCCCTCCCATGCACAAACCATGGAAGTGAAATGAAAGTGATTCCCAGTGACGTCATTGGCACTTTCTCACCCGGGGAATCCCTAAGCAGAAAGAAATCCTCTTGAGCACCAGACAAGTAGGAAATCTAGATCCATAAAAAATTGCAGGAAGAAAAGGAACTGCCACCATCCACAAAGCAAGTTCTTCATCATTATTTTGTTTTACAGATACCACTCCCTTCTGCAGATTTCTCTTGGGGAAAAAAAAATAAAAATAGAACTGATGTATGCAAGCACTAGCTGAGCAGCAGTGCCTGCTCTGTAGCCGATTGGTTTCGTTTTTCACTAGCTGTTGCAGAAACGTGGAAAAAATGAAGCAAAAAATGCAGGGATTTTTTAGGTCCTCTAGACCCCAGATAAGCTGCCAAGGACCAAAACCCCATCACACAAGTAATTTTAATGCAGAGGTTTGCTCTAAGATTAAATTTTCTTTTCAACCAAAAGAACTGGCAGAAGTACATTGACATGTCTTTATTTGCCTTTCACTTATATGTGTATTTTTGTAATGCCAAAGTACCTACAAGCTGTGGCCCCATGGTGCTATATGAAAAGGTAAAATGCAGAAAGAATACTTGTTCCCCTCATGATGCCATTTGGACATGGGAGACACTAATTTTGTATTTATTGATGTGCCCTTTAAGAAAAAAAGATCCTAAAGGCAACAAATGTTCCCAGAATGACCTCTCATTATTCTGGATTCTATACAAGAACGCAGAGAAATCCCACAATATTGCTAGCCACCACCTGGCTCCACTGAAACTACACCTCACTCACTGAATACAGAAGGAGAAACAGGTTACGTGTTGACTTGTCTTGTATATGGACCCTTTCCTCTCTTTCAAGATAATAAGAGGTTATATTTTCAGATTGATTCAGTTTCAATTTACCTGTTTCCATCCCATATTAACTCCGAGAAACAGAAGAATCAATCTTAAAATGTGTACTAATATTTACCATAACAAAAATTTGAAGGCTGGATTACACTTAATTCAGAATTTTAAAGGTGAACTGAATGTTACTCTGATCTACAGATATAATTTTATTTTAAAATTAATGCCTTAATTTGGTCCTAATTGTATTTTTCATTCAAATAATAGGAAAATTTTGTTTTACCCATTAAAACCCTTTATTCTAGCCATAGCTTCATCTTTTGGACTTTTTCAACAAGCTTCTCAAACCGTTTTTCTGATTTCATAAAAACAAAATATAACACCTGCAGAGATCAATTCAAACTTCTTATTATCCAAAATAGATCTTAACAGAATTTTTGATCTTACTCAAAACACAATCCAGAAATAGATTTACTCCTATTAGATTAGTCTGGATTTCTTACAGTCTTTTCCTTTCTATTTTATCTCCTTAAAACCAATATATTGGTTTAACAATGTATTTATTTGTTCACTTTTATTTTTGGGTAATCAACTGTGAAAATTCATATAACCAAATTCCTCAGTTTTTTTCTTTTGGAAATGTCTAACAATGCAGTCTTATCCTTGGTATAAACAAAATATTGGACGATGACTTACTTACAAAGCTTAACTAAGAAAATATTTCACTTGTGGCATCCAGAAGTATGTCCTACGTAAACGAGCCTTTTTCTTTTTTTTTCTTTTTTTTTTTTAATCAGTCATCTAACTGCTGATGTGTTATTGGTCTAGTATGATCATTACAATATGCATAGCTGGGAAGATCAAAAATAACTATGCATTGCTTATGTTCTGCGTAATTTATGTTCTCCAAAGATGTCAGCACTTTTTTGTGGTTTAGTTTTTCAATTTTGTTATTTGCGTGTTTGTTTTTTAATTAAGAAAATTCCACAACTGAGCACACAATGAAACACCGGCACAATTAATGACTTAACCGTTGCTAGGTACATGCTAGAAATATGCGTTCAGGCTCAGAAGTGAACTTCCCTACATCTGTGATCATAAGTCACATTCTTTCTTTAAAGAAGACTGCAGGTCCTGTTTAATTTTGTTCCAGAAGCAGTAATTTATCTTTGCGTTTATATATCATGTCTGATACTGGTTTTTTATATATTCCTAAATAATGTTGTATTTTACCCACTGTGGAAACCATAATTATGGTATTAGTCATGTAAAATGGACAATGTACCCATGCTCATAAAAAGCTCATCCAAAGCATGAACACTTGAATATTAGCCACTAGCAAACTTCAGACTATTGAGTGGGTTGTATAAATTGTGATATTGTACCATGGGTCCTCCAGGAATAACAAGCTTACATATGATTTGTTACCAGTGAGCAGTGGGAGATGTATGAGCCACACAAAGCGAATATTGGCAACGCATTGCTCACTGGCAATCTCCAGAGTTGGATTCATCCACTGAACTGAACTCTGGGTTAAATTTGAAAGAACAAATTCAATCTGCCTTTGAAAAACAGGACAATTTGTTATAATAAGTTAGCAAGGTAAGTGGTACAGGCAATACCACTTCTTTGACCACTGTTCCCATTTAAAAAAAAAAAAAAAGAACAAACTTCTGGCCTTCAGGACACCTTCATTCAGTCTAACAAGATATGGCAAAATCCAAACTAACTAAGGGTAAGAGATTATTGCTCTTAACGTAATTTAATGTTTTTAATCTCTCCATTTGGGAGTCTTTGCGATTAGCAATGTTTGGTGCAGAGTCGCTGTGTAAATTCAAGCTTGTCTGATGCCCAGATTTTTATTTAGTGGAAGAGCTGCTTATATTGATACCCAGGCTTATATATTACACATAATTTGTGAATCTCCTTTAGGGCTGGAACTGAGACATGGGCAAGTTTTTTTGTGAGATGTTTTCATTTTCATAAGAGGCTATGTTGACCTGCTGTGTTCGTTTGCACTGGACTTTAGTGACAGAACAGTTTGGCTTGCATCAGGTCCTGTCCTTGCCAGCCAGAAGGCAGAAAACCTGATGAGTTTTCTGCTGCTGCACCAGGCACAGGACTAGCACTTGTGCAGTCATGGAGAGGACATAGAATTCACCACATGACTTCGCAAAAGCGAACTCCTTACATCATACAAAATGTAAACAAACTGGTACCAGATTGCCTTCTCACAGAGAAGATAATTTCTGAAATGGCTGGGTGGTCTAACTTCAGCACTCTACTGTGCATGGGATGAATGTCAGTGCTCCCCCGTCACATCAAACCAGGTTCAGTGATTGTCTGACCCAAACCTACAGTCAGTCCACAGCTGTTTAGCTGTTGTCATGTTCATTTTTCAGGGAGTAATAATGAGAAACTATTTTTTTTCAGACTACTTTTGTGAAATGACATTGTTACTTTCGTCTTTAGTGCTCAAACACTCTGTATGTAGAACAGGACCCTGCTCTGCCAGTTTGCATTGCACCATTGATGGTGAGTTCGCAGCTAGGCTTGTCCTTAGGCCTTGCTTTCCCATTCGCTGAAGAGTTTAGTTTTCTGGTTAGTTATATGAAGGCTCCCTCTAGCTATGCCTTAGAATATCAGTACCAAAAATTCAGGGTGCAGCAGGTAGGCTTTAGTATAAGTACGAAAAACTGTTATCCCAGTTAGCTATCAAGTTTGAGAGCTTGAATCTGAGTGGAACCCTCCAGAGAAACATGGATAAGATGGCAAGCAAACCTACAAGAGGTCATAAGGAACAAGACTCAACCTTGAGAGTACTCTAAGTGTCCCAGCAGGATTTTGTTGGAATGAGCAGAAAAAAACACTCTTTGAGATAAAGAACAGAAGTTACTGCAGGGGGTGGTGTTTCCTGTATTTCTTTTTATCTCCTTCTACATTTTGTACCTGTTCGTTAACTTGGCATTCTTAGTACAATATGTTCATCCTTTACTGCCACCTTAACATTTGCATAAAGCTCAGCATGACCTGACATTGGCTGGCTAACCACAGCCGTTTCACTGCTGAGAATGGTAGCTCACAGCTTCAGCAGCTGCAACTGCACTTGCAACACTCTGTAGGAGACCACAAATACTCAAGATGTAGCTGGTGCTTCTCACTTGAAGTGCCAGGTTTGGGGTGGGACCTGGAAACTCAGACTGCGCATTTCAGAAAGATATTTCACAGTCACAGGTCTTAACAAGAACACCCTGGGATGCAGCAGGAAAGGCTGCAGCTGAGTGCCTGCAGCTCCAAGATCTCCTGCCATGAGTGCCAAAACTACAAAAATTTCTGTTACCTCCTTAAACCATCACAGCAACAAGATTGATGCAAAGTGGGTAAGCCATTTCTAAGAAGTTACATGGCTGTATATTTGAGTATTTTTTTCCATCTCCTGTATGGTAGATTAAGTTTCACCTTCTGATTGCTTTATGTAGTGTGGCATGTAGGATATGTAAGACTTTCTCTGAATGCTGAACACCTTGTCCATGCCACTCATAAAAATTGCAAGTAGCCTTCAATAAGCAGGTCTTACATTACACAAGTAGACATGATATTGTAAGTAGCCTTCACATTACAAAAGAGTGATGTTTCTATATTCAGATGCACTAGAGTAATTTTTACTTCACTATTGAGTGTACCATGCTTCCTTCCTATGTGCTTCAGAATTCAAACACTGAAACTAGTGTCAGCATGATTTTCCCATGTTGTGAGCATGGCAAAATATGCTGATAAAAGCATTACAAAGTTTGTACACGACAACACATTTCGCAGGAACCTTGTAGGCACAACTTAAATATTGCTTAGTCATTTATCTGTTCCTGCAAGGAAATTGTTTTTATCTCTGTGTCTGTGGATCAAAAGGCAAGTTGAGTTTAGATTGTTAAGCACTTGTTCAGCTTCAAAACCAAAATAACAACTTTTATTGCCTAAAGCAGCTGTAAGATAGAGTTATCTTTCTGGCATATTTCTTTGAAGATTCAGAGACTGTCACACAGATTTGAAAATCTCCTTGTCTGGTCTTTCACAGTCCAGTTTACTGGGAGAGTTTGACATGGCCAGTCACTGTTTTCTGTTACTAGCTGTTCAGGTGATCATACAGTTTGCAGTGTAATTGTGCACAGATTAAAACACCTTAGCAGAGAGTAACTGAAACGCAAACACATGCAGAACAAACTCTCTTATAAAAAAAATCAACAGCCACAAATAAGAACGTGTCCCCTGCTGTGTTAAGGTACAGGGCCAGTGACATCCTTTTATTATTGTTGTACAAGCAGACATAATCTAGTGGACTCACCTAACCATCCCCTCCTACAAAAAATCTCACTTTCCACTTAATCTTCCAGTAACAGACTGGCCACACAGTTCACCAGGAGTGATCTAGCACTTGCTGGAGTGGAATATACATCAACTTCAAACAGCTTTGAATCAGCCCCCTCTAACTGTGGGCACTTGAGGATGTGGTCTTCTCTATAGCCTGCCTTCTGTAGCACAAAAATTTGGAGCACACCAGTGCTGCAGATGTGATGAGGGAAGAGATCTCCTTCTGATCAATGATGTAGTGTGAGCTATGTCGTGTCTCTGAAAACTCTTATGCACTGAAATCTCCGAGACACTTATGAAAAAAAAAGCATTCTTGCTTTCTGAAAGCCACTTCGCAAAAGTGACTACAAATTCTAAGTATGGTGCCCTAATGCCACATTAATAGCTGCTTTGGAAAGATAGTTGGAGGAAGCTTTTTTCAGTGCCTGAGTCAGTTGCATAGGTGAAGATAGGGCCAGGACCTTCAAGGTCTTTTTTTTAACAGATTAACAGGACTTAAGTGTTCATTACACTTTAGTGTAATGCATTGCCTGAGACTGCTGAGACTGCTTTACAAAGTCCTCAGTGTCATATTCAGAGGTGCAAAAAGAGTAAGGATTTGTTCACTTTATTCCCACGTCTCGCACAGCCATCTGGGAAAAACAAGACATGATTTTAACCTACTGCTCCCTAAATTACTTGTTTCATCAGCTCAGTGGGCAGTTTCCTTATACGCCTGGGCTGGAGATGGTCAGCCAGGGAGGTGGAGTGATTCATCTCCTGACATATTCACTCTTTGCAGGACCAAAGATAGCATCATCTGGCAGCAGGCAGCCAAGGTGAGCACATGCTGTATCATATGGCCGAAGGAAGGGTTAGTGGTGAAGACCATTTCTCATAGCCTCCCACAAATCATTTTGCAGATATCCAGCTTTTATTGGAATAATGGACTAGCAAATTTTGCTCTCCTAAGAGCAGCTCCTTAGAGTTAAGCCCTGATGGCCAGAAATCTGTGAAATGTCAGTCCTCACCTGGGCAAAGAGAGGTACAGTGTAGTCTGGGTCTGCTGACGTTTTTTTCTTGAGAATGTTCCTTCCTTAACTTTTATGTCAATACAGGTTTTGACCACGAAAAGTCTACCTGTAACATTAATGTTTCCCATCTCCAGAGGTGATTCACACTGAGTGCTGGGACTGCCTGAATGCCAGGAACCTCCTCCCCATGAAGTTTCCGGACAGTGTTGTTCAGAACTGTACAGCAAACCCACAGCATCCTGGAGGAATGCCTCTTCATCAGGGGGTTTAACAAATTGCTTTGTAGTGTATTAGCATCATTTTTGGATAACAAATCAGGGCTGACTCACAAATTCATCAGAGGAATGTGCTTCCGGACCTATACTGCTAGGTAGCAGAACAAGGGGAAAGGTCACTGTCAGCGAAAGTATCATAGGTTGGTGGAGGCACCTCACAATTTTCATAAGAAGTCTTGCCATTCAGACACATAAGGTAGAAGTGAGGAGATATATTTTCCAAGGGGAAAGAAACTAATAAGCTAAAAAAAAAAATTTAAGCGTTAGAACCAGTAAGATAGGTATAGCATGGATCTGGTCAGGTCACTAAAAGATGTTAATCCTGGCCCTGAAGGGAATGAGGTATGCCTTTCATTTCAGTCAAAGCAAGGTCATACGTGAATCATAGTGTATACACGTAAAGAGATGAATCAATAGGTAGATTAATAGATTATTTATTTATGCACTTAGATTTTATTTAATGCTGTAACCTTGCCAAGTAAAACCAATCAACTAAATAGCACTAATGTATCAGCTAAATGGTATGGACTGGGTCTCCATCTAGAGAACATTGTTATGGTCTCATTGGCAATTGTCAACCTGATGGTATTACTAGTTACAAACTCCACTGTTTCAGGTTTCTGTCAGAAAGAAGCACTGGATCCTCTAGCCTGACCTGCGTAGCAAATACCATCACATTCCATTTTACAAACTGACCTGCCGTTCTGATTGACCTGGAGGGTATCTTTAGAGACATCCTACCTTGAGTAATGATTCAAAGCACAGAGAATCGACAACGTCCTTTGAGTTATTTGTCTTTAGTATTAAAATAGAAGTAATTACAATTTTGAATATGAAACTCCTTTCTAGTCTGAATCTGCCTTCAGTATCCAAGCACTGCCTGGCTTCAGACCTTACTACGTGGCTTGTGCACCTTTTCTTTGTCAGCAACACTGGCTTATAGAGTTTTTCATGCTCAGTCTGTCCTCAGCAGCTTTTCTGCATCTCTTTTCTTTCAATTCACCAACAGTTGTTTACGGCTAGACTCTATATCAGTTCAGGTTTTCCTTTGCAGGACTGTTCTCAACTTAGATCTATTTATTGATCTAACTTTCAGCCCCATATACAGTTGGGTCACACAACTGAAGGGGTTATGTGGGGGGAAGAACAGGGACTTTGGATGGAAGAAAGGGAAAGCATCCATACGTTGCCAAGAAGAAGGTAGATGGTCCAACATCCTTGTCTGCTAAAAAGAGTTATCAATAATCTTCCTTCCATGGATGTACTTCAGATTAATTCACTTCTTACCTTTCTCTTTGTTAAGTTAAAAAAACCCAGCTTTAATCCTTCCTGAGAAGCAGATTTTCCATCTCTCAGACATTATTTTAGATCCTTTTCCTTGTATTCCTCAGTGTCCTTTTTGAAAATGTGACTGGAAACAGCCACTGCCTTGCAACAGTGGCATAAAGAAGTTACCCTCCTTGTCTTGGATTTTGCCATATTTCATACAGACATGAGTGGTGTGGACTTGCTTTAGCCCACCATACAAGGCAACAAACTCATCTCAGAAAATTGCCTACAGGCCCAGTGTTTTGTGGCCAGTGTTTCATTATGCCAACAGTTGATTAGCTTTTTCACTCTGTTTTGGGAATGATTTCTTTTATCTCCTCCCACTTCCAGTCTTCCTGAGGCCTCTGTTGGTCACTAGGCCTGAAGTGGAAGGTTCAGTGTTTTATTTCCCTGCCTTTTCCTCATTTTGGCTCTGAACCACAGACAAGCTCATGAACTCTGGAAGTAAAACATCCAACAGCAGCCAAGCATGTCGTAACAGTCAGGTCAGTGCCACTCATGGTTCTCTGCCCAGACTTGCAGGAATGAGGGAGACTGGGACCTCATTGTCATGCTTTGAGCCTTTCTAGCAAGGTGTGTCTCTCCCCTTTGCCTGAACTTGCAAAAGTGAAGGCTGCACTGCAGCACATTTGGTATACACGCAGTCTGCTGGTTTGCTTTAAAGAGGAAGTCAGAGCAGGAGTGGAGAAATGTGCCAGTGAAACACAGAAAAGTAACTACTTTTCAAATGCTATTTGCCACTCACCAAGACTTAATTTAGTTCTCTACATCAGCTCTCTGAATCCATCTGTTTCTTAGAAAATTGAGAGGCAGGTAAGGATGCAATACCAAAGAAGCTGTTAAAATATCAGCCTTTGCCAACTGTTACCACATAGCTACCACAGACAAAGAGGAAGGTAATTGCATTATTTGCATAGTGCCAACAGTGTGATGAGTGATTTACGGATACTTCTGCGTGCTGTGAGACTCACCCTGTTCTCCTCTAAGTTAGGCTTCCAATACTGGGGCACTGCAGACTCCAGTAGATGTACACTGGGGTGTTTATGAGACCAGATTGGACTGCAACTCCAGGGATTCAGCGTCTCCTCCAAGACACGTATGGGAAAACCACCGCAAACAGAAAGACATTGCACAGTCTACACAGTGGGTTTTCTAATGTTCATTAATTCCAGCGTGAATAATAACAAAATGGCTGCAGTACCTTTTCTGAATACTGGGCATGAACAGTGTTGAGGATTTCTTCTCGTATCTGTCAAAAAATGTGACTTAAATAGGTTAGCCTATCCTGAACTTGCCTATGAACCTCAGGAGACTCTTTAACAAACAAGAATATCTTTAGATTGGTTTATGAGCTGAACTCATTGTATCTGTGATTTGCTTTCCATGTAAGCAGCCACTCTGGGTACCCTGAGGTGGTTATCTGTGTGCAGGCAGGAGATATCCACAAGGTAATGTTACATGTAGAACCAGCCTGCTCGGCATCCAGGAAAGTTAGTCTGTGTTACCTTTCAAAACAAAGTAGCTAAGTGTCAGCAGTCTCTCTGAGAATTTATAAGTAATTCTCTGGTAAAAAAAATGCTCTGGAACAAAACAATATTATATCCCTGTGAGTTCATGATATAGTGCCACCTAAACCTCATGTGAGGTAGACAAGATCCTGTTTGCTCTTCCTGTGGTCTGTCTCTACTACCATCACATTTAGGGGCTTTGTTCTTAGTCAGGATGCAGAGAGGACAGGTAAGAGTAATGGTAGCAAGTCATGACTGCTCCAAGGAGTCCCTGGGAAAACAGGTAAGACAGAAGTACACAGAAAGGAAGGAAGGCTAGTAGAGGAGTGTGATTAAGAGTTTTCCACAAGAAAGCCCATCCAACCGTCCTGTATGTTTCTGAGGAAGGAATGTAATGTTGAGACTGTATCTACTTGTCCAATATTACATCAGAGACAATACATTTCCTGCCCAGGTTGTTACTCAGCTTCTGCCCTGGAAAATGAGGTTATACTCATTTTGATTTTGATTATCTCTAAGCAGCAGGGTGAGCTCCACTACTGTTACCCCATTACACCTGGAATTTTTGGCAATACTCCTGTTATGGGGACAATGACGTGAGCAATGATGCAATAGATTTCATGATCCTGTTGCAGCATACTTCATAAGTTATTACCAAGCATGTTTAAGTGGAAGCTGTGTCTTGTCACTTACTGGTTGCATAGTCTTTGCATTCTTGTCAGTGCCACCTTTACTTTGGAAAAATTGCAAGTAAAATATCTGACCTAATGATAAGGAATTGTTTATGTTCTGTGCTCCAGAGTACATGGGCAGGTCCTGTAATGAACCTATAATGATGTGCAAATGGCAAAGCAGATATCACCCCCCACAGAGCATGACTGTGGAATACAACCAGCTAAGGTCTTTGCATCCAGTAGTCACATACAGCAGAATCCAACGTAAGTGCTGATGCGTTGCTTCCTGATAGAAGTAAGCTTAGGCTACTCCTTGTCACTTATTATTGTAACTCGATGGTCCCATTGTGCAAGACTCTGTACAAACACATTGAGAGATACAGAAGATGTGCATGTCAGGGGGAAGACAGGAGCCTGTTGAAGCTGAGGTAAACCTCAGAGTTGTATCCACAGCTTGGTGAATATATTCACACACCTCTGCATGTACCCAGTTGCTGGGAATAGATGCTTTGTCTGAGGCATGTGCAGAGAGCAACTGGCTTGTCTACTTATAGAAACTTTGTCCATTCAGCTGAGTTTGGTGTTGTCCACCAAATTGGTAAGGACAGCAATTTGTGTCCTCAGTGAGAAGGTTAAAATTTGTCGTCTCACTAATTGGATAACCAGCAGGGAATGGAGCTGGAATGGCTCCCCAGCTCTCCAGTACTACTCAGCTCTTAGCTGAGTGATCACCCTTTAGGTAATGATGATAAAGCCAAAAAAAGCTGATGGACATAGCTGTGTTTCTAGAAGCTATCTACATCATTACCTTTCGACTCATTAAACTCCCCTGTCAGTCATCAGCCTGAAGTGAATCTCACAGCAGAACCAAAGATGGTGTCATAAAACATTTCTAACCTCTCTTGGATTATTGCTTGAGCAGCTGCATGTGATAAAATTACAGAATCTTGTGGGAGCTGGGGCTGTAATGCTGCGTGCAACAGGCAGTCCTTTGATCTTGTCTTTGAATTGGTGCCTGCACATTAATCTTATTAGTATCTAGTACCTACCCAAATGCAAAGACTAAGGTCAAGTGGTGTAACTTTGATTTCACAAATCAGCCCCTACCTGTGATAGCTGAAAGGTTTAACAAGTGAGCTTCCTTCATGTTGTTTTGCATTGTATTTAAGAAACATGTGCATGTTGTCTTAACACAGCTGGTGGCCTGTCCGTCTTAAGAGTGATTAGTGGGCCTTAGAGCATCGTTTTTTATGTGGAAAATGTTGTGGAAAGCCACTTTGGGGCTAGATTCTGTACTCCAACTGTCACTGGAGAGGCTAAAGAAAAAATGTACTGGCTAAGAGCTGAGTAGTACTGGAGAGCCTGGGAGCCATTCCAGCCCCATTCCCCATTCGTTATCCAGTTAGTGAGATGGCACATTTTAACCTTCTCACTGAGGACACGAATTGCTGTCTTTACCAATTTAATGGACAACACCAAACTCAGCATCTGCACCAGAGGACCCCTGCTGCCTCTCTGCCTGTGTGTCACCCTGCAGCCTTAACCCCGCTAGAGACCTGTGAAGGTGATTCAGAGCTGTGCAGGCATCAACTCCATGGTAAAATGCCTCCTAAATAATTCACTTAACCAGAAAAGAAAGCAAGGGACATAGACTGCTGCTGAAACAGAAGAAAAAGCTGGATGGTAAAATCAGGCTGAGGGAAAATAGGTGTGTGAGCAAGGTCCACATCCATTCACAGGAGCTGTGTTGGTGTAACTGAGCATCTGTCTGTCAGAGCAAAATTCAAACTTGCTGAGTCCACAGTCTGAAAAGTGGACCTGAAGGGTCTTTGACAGATCCTAGCCCAAGGCTGTAGAGGCTGAGAGCATTTTTGGGAAGTGATAACAGGGTAAATGTGCATGCAAGAAAATAGATGCTCTTTGAAGAGCTGTCTCCTGTACTCCACACACACAATCAGATTGACCTGGTAAGCATCTATAAAAACAAAGATCATGAAGAACCAGTGCAGGTGATGTTTAAACAAGCAGTTTCATCTGGAAATACATTAGAATACATCTTCTTGACCTGTACCTCAATGATTTTAAATGGAGAGGTCTGGATTACTTGGTGGTTTGCCTCATTTGAATGCCGTGGGTTTTTATTCAGCAAAATAACAGGTCAAATATCCCAGAAGAGAGGTAAAGAAGCTGTGCTTGCAAAATGGAGATTTGTATCCTATAATGCACTGCAAAAGAGCTAATGGATCATGGCAGAGGTCTAATTGAGCTGGGACCTCCAAAGCAGTGCCATAAGACAATCAGGGGTCATTCAGAATAGGGGAATGAACTAGGAACAGGGAGATAATTTTGGCTTTATGCAGCATTAGGCATCAAAAAATATGTTAGAAATTTGGGAAGGGATTCAGAAAAGAACAGCAAAAATCACCTGAAGTCAATAAAACTCACTTTGCTGTGAGGTTATTTGAGAAGCATGGTCCATTTCATATGTTCAAGGGAATTGACTTTTTGTCATTCTCTAGAGAGTTACCTGAAGAAGGGATCACAGACCTTTCCTTTGTGTAGCAAAACAAGCTGAAGGAAGAAGGCAATGGCCAGGAGCCAGAGCTAGAGTAATTCAGACCAGAAACAAAAGTGGAAAGGTTTATAGAGAGTGAATCACAATTCATTGAGCAACATGGCAGATCTTTCAGTATTTGCAGGCTTTAAAAAAAATACAAGAAATACTATCATTCATTTCAAATTTGCTGAAATTCAGTGGCTACACATGAGATCAGAGCAGATGATCTCTGTGATGTGCTTAGGTCCTTAGGAGTAATTTCTGCTTGGATATTGTGGTAAGGTTTACACCTTTGCAAGTGTTTGTTAGTTAACCACTTATTTATTTGTGTAGAAATGAGGTTTATGGCTTAAGCACAAGTATTATAAGGAGAGATACGGTATTTACTATGTTCTATTCAGTGATTGTAGTAAAAGGCTGTCTTCTGGAAGGAATAAATAGCAAGGGAAGGCAAGTTGCAGAGCTGCAAAGACTTGATGAAGAAAAGCATGAAGCAGAAATGATTCCCAGACCTCCAGATGCAGTTCTGAATGTGTTCCTACAGAAAAATCAATCTAATTTCTGATAAAATAACCAAAGTAGTACTGTCAGGAAATCTAGGGTATGAGTTGGAAAACAAAATGGTTTCTCTTTTTGTTCCCAAGGCAGTACTTGACAGTGTTAAATTACAGCACTGAACATATGTACAAAAGGTTCCAACAGTAATAATGCGAGAAAAAAACCTCACTACACAGTGAGCTAGGTGGCAGGAGGCCAGCAGGTTTCCTTTCTTGCATCTTACACTAACATCATACATCCAAAAGCAATGTACTGTCACTCCATCAGAGTGTACGTGAGCCTGAAGACTGGTTCTGGGAAAAGCATGAAATGTTCTGAGTAGCTTGGAGACTCATTGACGGTCCTCATACAGTGCCAGGGATGGATCTTGAAACCAAAATTTTCCACCTCTCTCAAATAAAAGCCTCATTTTGCTTCACTGAGTGTGAGAAAGGCCATTTTTTTGTCCTTTCTGTCCTTCACTCAGAGCTTTTGCTGGTTTTGGATGATCAGTGTTGGCTGTGTAACCCCAAAAACCAGCCAGCATCACAGCTTACAGAAAGAGAAAAGGACAGAGAGGCCCTTCTGTAACTAGCTCCCAGTGGGGAGACTCAGACCTCTCCCCACAGTCCTGCTGTCTATCAGCAGGCTGTGGCTTACACTTGCCAGCATGGCAGCAGAGCGGGTCAGAGAGTCAGAATTTCTCTGGACCCTTTTCCAGCATACTTTTTTAAAAATGTATTTATTTTTTCTGCAGTTGCCTTTGCCTGTATGCAACATCTTCTATGATTACTAGAGCAAAGAAGAGAGATGGGTCTGTGAGCAAGGAAGACAAGGCTCAGCCTTTCACTCCCCTAGGTTCAGAGACTATCATTCAGAGCAGTAGCTAGCAGCATGGGACTCATTTCCAGTTAGGAAACAAAAAGCAGGAGGTCAGGAACAAGTTAAGGTCAGCAGATCAGGCTGGAAGAAACAGCGGAAGGCCTTAGGGAATAATTCACAAGCTGTGACTTGCAAAAGAACTGGCTCCATCTCTACAGCTTCACTGCCCTCTTCACCCGACTACACTGCGGTCTTAATTTCATATCCTAATGCCCCATCTTCCCCATATGCTGAATGAGGATTTCCCAACTACTTCTTGCAAGACACTTCAAAATTTTTGGAAAGTCAGAGACAGCAAGGATGAGTAAGGCAAACCAGCAGGACAAAGAGGCCAGTGAAAGTGTGACGTTATCATGGATGGTTTTCTGTGTGTTCTTCATCCCAGCTGCTCCCTCTAGCAGGCCTTTCAGCCTTTACGTTACAGTAAGCCAAAGTCCACAATCACAAGTAGGATGAGGCTGGTAGAGTTAAATGGTTTTTGGCTGAGATGCTGTGCAAGAGAGATCCCTCCCTGCAAGAAAATGCCAAGATGTCTGAGCTATGACACTTACAAGGGTGACAGTTCTCCTGCAGGTGCGCGAAATCTCAAGGAGAAAGCCACCTTCTTCCCTATTTCCAGCATGGACTAATGAGCATGTGTTTTGTATTACAGATGGAGTGATGGACACACGCCTTTAGTATTTATCAGCAGGGAGTGAGGAGAGCCCTGGTCCAGTTTTTTTACAACTGTAGTTGGCTTCTGTTACAGCACCACCACCATAAAACTGGAAAGCAAAGATCTGCAAGGCTTTCATGTGTGTCATTTGTCAGCTGGTCTTAACCAGAACATCCTTTGGTAACTTGCACTTTAGCCCAAGTCTGTTACAGGATCACGCCCTCTTTCTTCACAGTGAGTTAGTCATCTCAATAAGGTGAAGACTCACTCCAAGGCCAAACCTCAGCCAATGCCACAAGTCATACTACCATGGTGCCAAGCATGCAGCGTGTCCTCTATTCACGTAACAATGTCAAGAAAGAAGCAGCTGAATTACAGCTGCCTTGAAATGGCCATTCACTTCTGCAGTGTGTGCATGTTAGGCTGCAGCAGTTCATTGTGAGACCCTCACCTTCCACATCTTCCCATTCCCCAGGATGTCCCCTCTGCAGCCTGGGGCATTTCTACCCTGTCTTCTTGCTTTTCTCTGCCTGTTGGTCTACTTGTTTTCGAGGCAAGTTTTTCACCCCAGGCCCAGCCCAGAGAAAGAGAGAGGTCCTAAGGCACATGTACGTAAGCTCTTTACAAAATCTGAGTCCTAATGCAGGTATCAGTGGTAAAAAAGGCTTTTCACATTGATGAAACCTAGAATCAGATACCACACACTGCTCAAGAGGAAGTTCGTTATTTAAATGAGTTAATTTCACTTCATTAATTTAAATGCATTTAAATATCTCTCAGTAGAACTCATGAGAACTACTGAATCTAATGTGGAGCTTTTTTTTGCATGTTTCTGCGGGTACAGGCATTTCAATGCTCTGAAAAGAATGGCTTCTTGTATTTGCTTGATGTGTTCCAGTACGTTGTATATGTGCTACAATACGGAGGAACTACGTTATCATTACAATATTCATAGCTAAGTTGATTGCAAAATTTTGTGATATTCCTGGGAAGCTTGAAGGCTTGGGCCCAGAAAATTAAAGAACCACCCATCTTTTTGGTTTGCATAAACTGAGCAATGGTCAGTTGCAGTGGATGCCTTGGTTTCCTAGTGTCTGATACAAGATATATTAACAACTCAGATTTACAGAAAACATTAGCCCTCCTAACTTGAACACTTTTAAATTCTAGGGGAACCAACAAGATTACTAGCCATATAAATTCTTTTCTCAGCTGTTTACAGAAGAAGGTGTTCTCATAGAAAGAAAGGCATACTGGAATAAAATATACAACCATGCTCATTAAGCAGATTTCACATGTAGCTGTTGGCTGTAATTCAAAAGTCATATATAATTGCAAGTTACAATGGCCTTTAAGTTTTGCCAATATGTTCATGTCCCTGGTACAGTAACATCTTAAGTGCTGCAATGCAATGCAATTACTACTAACTCACGCAGTACTTCACAAGGATATTCCTGTCAAAAAATGTTCCACACTTTGACGTCTTTGATTTTTTTGAGAAGTACTTAACAAGGTTTCAATTTCACTGTGTTTATTTTGCATGCTTTTGAGCTCTGCCATGTTACTAAGAGCCATTTCAAGCAAGTCAGAGCTCATCAGGAGGGCATTTCCGTCAGTGTTTTGTACCTAAGTACTGATGGTGTTCTCTGTTTATGATATTACTAAGGACTAAGCTGGTGTTGTTAGGCTGGAGCATAATCAACATCTATTGTACTTTCAATCAAAGAGAGCTGACAGTGCCTCCTAGCTTGAAAATCCCCTTCATTTGCAGTATTACATTAAGAAAAAAAAAATTAAATCTGCAGTTTCAAGCAAACTCTGAGCAAAAGGAAAAAAATGACAACTTGTGCTGTGGCTTTGTCGAGACAAGTTAAAGCAGAGGCGTATTGACTTTCTCAGTGTTCTTTGCCCCCAAGTTCTGCTCCATGAACATGTTTGCTTTAACTTTATTGCTTTAACAATATTGTCACAGGGGAAGAAGCAGAAGCAGTGCCAGAGAAGTCGTCTGGCAGAGGTGCTTCCACACAACTGGGATGATTTCCTTGTGAATCACCCATCTCATGAATGAAAGTACCCATTCCCAACACAGAAGGTGGGAAGCCAGAAGGAAAGACAAGGAGCTCCTTGGTACTGCCTCTCACACTGGAAACATTGTGTGAATGATTTTAACTACTTTGTGACTGTAGGAAAGAGGATTCTCTCTGATCATAGGGGTTTTATGTGCTATACAATTCACACTGTTCATTTTTATTGGGCATTGGCATGGAGGCAAGCTACACACTGAGGACTTTGGAGAAGACTCCCCTGAGGAAATTACTGTGCTCCATTGCAGACACTTGTCTTGCAATTTTCAGTAAGGAGTTGCCTCAGAAGGGTTGTTTCCTGCTTACACCTCTGATGGCCATGGTCCTGGGACAGCAGGAGAAGAGCAGCATGGTGGATCTTTGATCTTGCCCTGTTTTCCTTTTCCCATGTGTCATTTGCAGTTCCCTGCTCCCTAGTGCCTTGGGATCAAAGCAATGCTGAACTGAAAAGGCCGTGTTTTATCTGTGTTTTGCCCTGGTGTAAGTAACAGAATAAATTTTGGAGAAGCAGAGAATTGGTGTTGGAAACAGCATTTCAACTTGAAGCCTTCAACTCATCCGTATCCTTTGGTGTAAGGCAGGAAAGGGGAGAAGATGGTCCAGAAGCTGAAGTAGTAGTTTTGGATACTTGTACAGTCCCGTCCTGCAGCACGGGCTTTCTGCTGCAACTATCATTTCATCAGCAGCACAGCAGAGAGAGGATGATGGACAAGAGAATTAATTCATTCACTACAGACTATCACCCGAGAGCCAGGATCCCCTGCACACAGCACCTGGTTTTGAGTTTAGTACCAAACTGTTCCTCGCCAGCGCCAATGTTGAGTACTGCCAGACTACCACAAGCCCTTTGTGCACACATGTGTGCAGGAAACGAAGAGAGTAGGAACTCCAGAAATGCCACACAAATATTTACAAGTTTTGCTTGAACTGTACATCAGGACTCAGTAAATTAAGAAAAATTTATTTCATTATACAGACGTATTTTTGTTAATACAAGATATGTATTACTGTAACAAAACCTATTTTTTTTCTCTCCCAAAAATAAGAAAACATTTTCAAAATGCTTTGATAAAAGTAGAAGAAAGCTGAATTAAATGAGCAAACAAGCCTTCATTTAAAAGTGTTAGTAAACCACAAAGGGGGAGGTAAATATCTATGCACAATATTCTACAGTTTATGTTGCTAAGGCTCTTTTTCAGTAAAAGGCTTAATACTGCTTAGCTTTAGGGACAGACACACAAAAGTAACACAAATAACTTAAACCAAAATAAAAAGATTTCTGCCAACAGTGTCCCAGGAAGATCTGGCTAGAGGCTTGGACTGACCAAAGGGAATGAAAGAAGAAGGGCAATACATAAATATAAGGAGAACAATACACCAGATGTTCTTGTGTTCAGGGTGGTGGTAACATTTGCAAAATATTATAGAAGCAAACTACTCTGTAGTCCAAGGGAAATATGAAGCATGATTTTGGTGTTTTCCTTAGAACAACTATTGAAATATTTCTTATGTAGGAATTGAACTATCAGTAAGGAAATAAAAAAGTCCAAGAATATACCAGGAAACAGCTTCTGGACTTCATTCTGCATATATTTGCTGGAGTATTCCTTTGTTGGATAGTTAGTTGAATTAAAATATTTGGTTCACTGGGTGGAGCTTAGATGTTTCTCTTTAAAAATTTTCATTGAGGAATGTCTTAAGAGCAATTTCTTGCTTCTGTATAGTAGCTTGAAACTGAAATACTTTTTTAATTTTTATCCACCCATGTAAGGTGCTTTCTGTCGGGTTGTTTGTCAGATTCGAAGGCACATCTGATGGGATTTTATAGAAGCCTGATTTGATTTTGTATTTGCTTTCAGCAAAAGGATGATTGAAACATTTGTTCTAAAGTCAGCTTTGGTATATGAGCTTTGCCTATGCAAACAGTCAGGAGAAGCAGGAAACTCTTAGCTGGATTTCCTAAATCCAAAAAGCTACGGTTAAAAATTTCCCAATGAAATTTTATTTTGCAAACTATTTGATACAAATTCTCTTGCAATGCACTGATACTGAAACTTCTGGGTGCAAAAATATCTTTTTGTCCTGAAGCAGCAGAGGGAGCTATGCCGACATAATTAGCTGTATTCTGTAACTGTGAATGGAGACTTGCGTGCTGCCTGTTCCTGACGTCTGTAGAGATGAGTATGTTTGAAATACACTGAACTGTGTGATACCAGCCTCAGGGAAGGGGTAGAACATGTGCCTGAGAAGTAACCAACATGAGGAAAAAGCACAAGAAGATACAATGTTCAAATGTTCTCTGGCACTAAATAGCCTAAAAGACCTTGCAGGTTGGTGGGATGCATATTTTTCAAGCATTTTTGAAAATTGCATTTTTCATTTCAAGAATGTGGGGAATTCCAGTCATTACTTTGGGAGCCCAGAATGGCCTTTTTTCCATCATCTACATCTTCCTACATCTTCATCCTGGCAACGGCACCAAGTCACAAAGCTTTTTGCCATCTCCTCAAAACATATGCCTATACTCCAGTGACTACTCTGAAGTATAAGCATGCATTGACAGTAAGACACATGCTTAAACACGTGGTTGAATGAAGGAAGAGCTTAATTGCTTATGCTTAAGCATATGTCAAAGCCTTTTATAATTCTCCTTGAAGAGATTCACTTGTAGGCCTGTTAATGCCAAGTGGCAAATCCTTTGGGAGATAAATATCTGGAAAATTTTGTAATTTTTACATATAGCCACATGACAAAAAAGAACTAATTTTTCTGCACTGTTCACATATATATGTATGTTGGATGACTTTATATGTGTGTATGCGTTTCTGTGTGTAGGGATATATACACATGCATAAAGAGAAATTCTCATGAAGCTGTGTAACAACTTATATCTTCCTCTTCCTATCTTAATTCCTACCCTCCCATTTGGAGCCCAGCAGCCACCAGGTGAAATATGCAAATGCAAACATCCAGTGTCTCAGAGGTCACCACAGAGTTTTTGGTTCTCAGTTCAAGGGAGTGAAATTGCCCAAAGCAAAGCAAAAAATAAAGAAAACATAGCCCTGTGGAAGCTATAAACTTTAGTCTGCATTCCTAGTGCATCAGAGATCCTGAGCCAACTCCTAAATAACCAAGTTTTGAAAATAATTAAGTTGAGGAAGGGGAGTGTACTCATCCATAGGCATCCATCTGAGCCTGTAGCCTGTTCATTCTTGCAAATTTTCATTGCAGTCAGAAGGTTAATATGGGGGGAGACGGGGAGGAGAAGAGGTGTTAGGAAAAGCTAAGTTTCTCCTTTATTGTTGCAGTTGCAAAAGTTGGGGTGAACAGGGAAAATGCAAAACACATTGGGACTTGTTGCATAACCACAAGTTCTGTCAGCACTGCCTTGTGCTCCGGTCTCAGGAGACCTGTGGCTTTCCCCGGTCAACTTTTCCTGCTGATCTGAGGCAGGGCAGCATCTGACCCGCAGCAGCAGGGACCTTCAGGATTTGGAGCTCCACTTTGGGTGGCTCTTTAGGTAAGTAGAGTGTTTAATAGCAGTTCTTTCCTTGACTCAATCCAACTTTTTTTTTAGATGACTGCTTCAATGGGACACTGCTTCAGTCTGTTTATCCAGGAGTCTGCTAGACACCTTTAGAGTTTCTACTGTTTGCTTGTTTTCAAAAGTGGGGATCAAATAAGATAAACTAGGTTTTAATCCTTTTTAATACACATGTATTTAAGAGTCAAATATTACAGCATTTAGTGTGTCAGAGAAAAGATCAAGATTTAATATCATGCTTGTTGAGAAAGCATTTAGCATAAAAATGTGTATCTCTAATGAAAAGTACAAGGCAAGCTTATATATATGGAAAATATTTGACTAGCTAAATTTCAAGTACATCTCACAAAGGTGTAGAGGAGAGGCCAGATAAACTGACTATTGTCTTTGTAAAGAATTACAGAAACATTTGTTTGTAGTTTTGTTCAGTCAGATCATTTTAATATTAAATGATTTGCTCTTTTTACTCAGTACACAAAGAAGTCAGAGAATAATACAAAGGTCAGTAGTAAAGGAGGGTTATCAAGCTGTCCATAAAATAGATGTTTTCTGAAGCATTTCCCTGACTTCTCTGTGTGTCCAAGGGTGGGATGGGGAATTGTAGCACTCCAGGCAGGGAGAGCAGCAGTGAGCACATGGTGGCCCAGGTAACCATAAGTGTGTGGGTATTTTGATCCCCCTGGAGAGAATGGGTTTCAGCACCTGGAAGGATCTGGGCCTGTGCAGCACTGAAGCTCCTTTCTTCTCCAATATCGCCTTTGATCGTTGTTCATATGGGTACTGAAATGAAAGGAGTGGAAAGCTACCTCATGCTTGGCATGGGAACTGATCTGGAGCCTAGTAAAGGGTTCATGGATGCTATTCCAATATCGCAATGGATCTCAGGGTAAGATGGTTAAAGGATCAGCTGCTTTATTAAAACAGTAAATTCATGCTTCCACTCTTGGTTTCCCTCACTGTCACTTTCTCTCTATGAATTCATGTTTTTGTTAACTAAGGGTGAAAACTCCTAAAATAACAAAGTCTGCAGCTCCATACAGATTCCCAGCAGTGGGAAACATGTCTTCAAACTCATCTCCCAGATGCACCACTTGTTTGTGGAAACCTTCTCAGGCTGAGAGAATCAAATGCCACAGTCCTTAATGAAGGCTCAGATACTCCCTGTTCAGCACAAAAGCAGCTAAAGGCAAGAGCCTTTCACTATTAGAAACGCGTGGCTTTTTGATATTTTGTAGTCTCTTTCTTCCCTTCCTCCTCTTTATGTCAGCCTTTATCTTTGCTGACTCCATTTATTGTGACTGAATACAACAGAGTAAACACTCTCTAGCTCATTGATTTTTTTTAATCATTTCAGTTTATTTTTGAAAAAATATTGATATTTTTCAGCATCAAGAATAATAGAAAGGGAATTGCAAACAAGTCCATTGCAAAAGACTGCAGCCTAAAGTCAGCAATAATACAGAATTAAGCAGACAATCTTTCTGGGACACCAATACAAAGGTGTGTGGCAGGAAGACTATGAGAAAGAAAGAGTCCAGGAGAGAAAGTTAGGAGAAAGTAAAAACTAACTTCCTTTCTGTACTATTTCTGCCCAGATCGTGGTGTTGTTATAAGGACTATGCAAGGACCAGTGATTTCACTGTGCTTCCCCAGCCTACTTTTTTCCTATGAATGTGGTCCTTGATTGCTCCTGACCAGAGTAAGAAGTTTATGCTAAGCTTTTTCTCTTGCAGAAACTGTATTCCTCTCTTCTGCCTCAGCTACTTTATCTATTGCTCTAGCAGGGGTAGTGTTCAGGCTGCGTCCTTTCTCTACCTACCTTGTTCTGGGAAGGATGAGAAGTCTGAGCAATAGATTTCATTTCCTGTTGTGAAAAAGGGAGATGTAGTTGCCTGACATATGCATAAATCTGAGTACATTTTAAAGATGGGTAATATACTTTGGACAGCATCAGAGCAAGGGATGAAGGTGTCCATGCTGGTGGGGCTGTCAGGGTTCCTTTGCATTTCTAGCTATTCATATGTTTTTTTAATACTTTGCAAACAAGTATCACTTCATTTTTATGAAGCGAACACCTGTGGAACTTGCAGTCAATTTGCTGTATTGTAATAAATGTTTTGTTTGTGGATTCCCTGATTTTTTGAGAAAATAGAAATGGTCTGTACAACAGAAGGACTGATCAGTGCAGTTCATTTGAAATGTGCCCTTCGGTTCTCCCAAACTTGTTACCGCTGCAGAAAATATCTGAAACACTAACACAACTCACTACAGCTGGGACTGAGTCCCTCTCAAAATCTTTACCATCCAGTCAATAAACATGAGATTAAAATCAACATCAAACGTCAACAGTGTATTTCCATTACAGAAATAGACAAGGAAGCAAAGTTAAGGTTGACATAGCTATGTAAACATTGTTTGTTAATCACGAGTGATAAAGGTTTATGGGGCTTTTGAGAAGTGCCTGAATTCCTTAACCATCCATGTCTAGACAGACTCATTAGTTATGGGCATGAAATGGAGGTGAGGAGGAAGGGTTCCTTCCTCCACTGTGAAAAAAATGTCAGCAAAACCCATTTTGATGAATACCCATTTTTTATACATGAAACATCATCTATGGTCATGGAGATCTGTGTTTTCCATCCTGGGGTGAGGAAAGCATGGGAGCTTGCAGGCCCTCTATTCTGCAGATCCTGTCAAAAGCCCTCAAATCAGGAAAGCTGCTCTCTGAGTAAAATGTAAGCTGTGATTTTCAAGTGGTAACTGGAACTAGTGGAAGGCACTTTAGCAGAAGCAACGCATGTTCTCAAGCTTGTGATGACATTGCCAGCATTGGAAATACTGGTGTGTCAAAATGTCAGAAGGCGAACCAGGAGTTTCTTCCTCCTGAAAGGTATCTCCTTTGAGGTGACCTTTGCTAGGACAGAGGTTAGTTATGCTAGGGAAAGATCGCAGTTCCTCTGTCAAAGGGTGGAAACACTGGTGTACAAATATGAAACAGTTTTGAGGTCAAACATTAGTATACTTAACACAATAGCACAAAACAAAAAATTGAGTGGATTCTTCATAGTTTACACACAGCTGGTCTGATGCAAATGGCAGCATGAAGATGAGTGTTTGCCTTAATGAACTTAAAGGATACTCTTTGCCATATTTACGTGATGGAGATTGAGGCAGCATCCTTTGAGACTGCTTGGAAACTCGTTGGCACAAATTTGTTCTTATTCCTAATTTCTTAGTCACTATGAATCATTGACTTCTTTTGACAAGCCTCCAGCCTCACCTATAAAGAGATTTATTTGTAGGCTCTTAAAACAATGTGTGGATGGAGAAAGAGTTGCTTATTTTGGTTAACCACCAGACAGTTAGACTGCACTCACAATGCATAAGCAAGCAAAATATTCAGTTATAAAGTTTGGCTACATTCTAATATAAACATCGTCTACCCTCCAAGGCTGCATTTTCAGGGGAAACTGGGATCATACCACACAGCATCCTCACTTATCATCTTCTCTTTATCTAGGCTTCTCGGTTGGGAATAAATAATTTTCATTAAACCAGAGATTTGCCATTTTTATTAGAAAAAAACGAACTGTTCTGTGCCTTGCAATGTGCAATGCTCTGAATGTGAAATAAACGCATTCTTCTTTGAATGGGTTATAAAAGGGTTATAAAATGTTGGATCTGCTGATAGCAGTTCGGTGGGGGGATGTATTCGTGATTTTTGAGAGTTTAGCCATTTTTATCCTCTGTACTTCTCAAGAATTATGTCTACACTTCTATAAATTGCAGGGTACTGTTAAGTACCAAATCAACTTAAAGCCAGCTAACCAGAGACTAATAGTTCCCCGACCATGGAAACATAATATAATGCAGGCAGACCTGAGAAACCAGATAGATACTGCTGCTTGCAGTTCAGGCTGCTATGGCCCGGTTGAGTATCTTCATACCACTGTGCAGTGTTCAGGACAGATTTATTTCTGTGCTTTTCTGTCAAGGTGCCATGTTTTGAAGGAAGAATGAGGATACTCCTATTTCATGAATGTTGTCAGGGTTGCTAGGACAAGTGCTCCCTAGGTTTCTTCCTGGTCCCACTGAATTTGCTTCTCCTAAAGCTGTCATGTAGGGATTTCCATGCTGGGACAAATTTTGGCTGATGCATTGATGCAGACTATGTTATGCTGACCATGAGGCTGAGGCGGTGGGGAAAGCATGAGAAACTTTCAAAACTAAACATAAAATTGCCCAGTGTTGCAAACACTTGGAAACACAATGAAGACACATTATTGCATGGTTTGTTTCTGTTCTCCATAAGTATTTGGTATGCAAGTAATTCCAATCTCATGAGCCCTCCTTTGGATATCCTTCTTTTGCTTGTAATTGAAGTTAACTAGTGATATACAGGGTCAGATCAAAAGTCCCTTAAGCCAAGTAGCTTTACTTTGGGTTACTCTGTCTTAATGAAAGAAATGGTAGCATAATCCATATGCCACTTCCAGACTTAAAGCCAAAGCAATATCCCAAAGCATGGGGGATGTGGTCTCCACAACAGGGCTATGCCTGCTAATCCTGGACACTGCCTCAAAAGATATGGTAATAAGTTAAACTACTCCCTTTAATGCTTTTGAAGGACTGCTCCTTTTCTTCCCCTTTTCCTTTTGCATCTGTCATTTAAGGAAATCATCAGGGTTAAGGGGTTTATCTCCCTTACATGTCTTGAAGTTTTCATTGTGGCATCACCCTGAAGGCTAGGAATTATCTCTAACACCCTTGCCCCATGGAATGAACTAATGAAGGTGGAGGCAGTGGCACTGCTGTTTCATGTGATGAGCTTCCCCTTCTTCCCAGGTGCCCTTCAGTCACAAGAAGTCCCTCATCTACCCCAGGAAGCAACATAGACATGCCAAGTAACACTGAGAGTGAACGAAGAACACTTTCAGGAGTGTTGACCAAGGTTAAGTCAGCTAAGTCAGCTGTGGGAGCAGGGATTCACATATGCTCTCCCTGCTGGATGAATTATAGAGTCATAGAATCATAGAATCATTTAGGTTGGAAAAGATCTTTAAGATCATCTAGTCCAACCATTGACCCTAAATGGTCCACCACTAAACCATATCTCTAAGCACCACATCTACATGACTTTTAAACACATCTAGGTATGGTGTCTCAATCACCATGAAAAAACAAACTGAGAAGGAGACCATGCTTGCCATGGTTTAGAGGTGGAGGGAGGTGGGGGAAGGGGTTGCACTCCCTTCCCTTCCCTTCCCTTCCCTTCCCTTCCCTTCCCTTCCCTTCCCTTCCC
>VFFE01007222.1:23654-33697 GCA_008921705.1 Burhinus oedicnemus
GGAGCAGCTCCGAAGTGGGGAGAGCATATGGTATATTTTATTTATTTATTTATTCATTAATTCCTTAGCATCTTTCAGCGTGTGGTTTTACATGACTGCTTATTCCCTGAGTTGGTTGAGATAACCGAGGAAGCACAGATCGTTTCCAGACTGAGCTAGGATTTAGGCCTAAAGCTAGTGAACTGAGGCTTAGATGAGATGGCATCAGCCCTCTGTAATCTGTCTCTGTAAGATTTTTGGCCCGACTTTGTCATCTTAATCAATGGAAAATCATGCAAGTCAGCTGCGCTTGACGTTTTCAGCTACCGTTGGGCTGCTTTTGAGCCAGAAATACCCTTCTGGTATTCAGTGTCCCATGTAGCGAAAATGTAAGCATGGGTTTCTTTCTGGAGCCATGACCCCAGTGATCAGAAAATCCCAGTTTGGGGCCATCTGATAGGGAATGAAAAGCAAACCCATCCCCGCATTGCGCTGCAGGCAGTCAGCAGTGACCAACTGCCACCCTCACTCCATTTTTGGGGGAAGAGGAGAGGTCCTGTGCCTTGCTGGCATTCGACTTTCCTTTGGAGGAAGGGAGGAGCAGTGCCAAAAGGGAAAACCAATTTGTATCGCTTCAGATTTTTGTGGGTTTGAGTTTTCCAGCTTTATAGCTTTCGTAGTTTTCCCTGGGGAAAACAAGGACTGTTTCAGGGTATTGCTCTGCTCTTGCTGAGCACAGGGAATGGTAAGGAACAGAGTTACATCCCGTTGGGTTTAAGCCTGGTGTGGGCTCGAATCTTGCTGGTCCTGGCTTTCTGCTTGCTCTGAGGTGTGATATCATTTTCTTTTTACCTTGCTGCAGAAGAGACAGCTCCAAAGCTTGGGAGTATTCGTGGCTCTCCAAATCCTTTGCATCAGTACGGGTGATGCCTTGAAAATTGGCTTTTGGGGGAATATTCTCTGCTTCTGGTGATGGTGTGGGGTGGGAGTGGGGAGTTCCAGCTGAGCTGGAGCCTCAGAACCCCACTGCGTGTGGGTTGTGCATCCCTCGTGGACCATGCATTGCCTTCCCTGGGTTTGCTCCAGTCTGGGGTCAGAGCGTGCACCCACCTTAAGATAGCAGGAGGGACTGGGGAGGCTGCTGTGGGGTGAGACCTGGGGCGAGTATGTGAGTGGAGAGCAAAGCAGGAGTGCCTCCCAGCCTGCCGGAATTGAACGCCAGAGGTTTTGGGAAGCCTTTGAACATTTTTACTTCGCTTCCATTTGCATTCTGGCTTCTGCGCTGGGAGAAACCAGCCGGGCTGAAGAGAGAGGGAGAGACTTTTGAAAGGCATTAGAAAACACTCTGCAGCCCAGCTCCTTCTTCTCTCCATCGTTTCCCTGCGTGGACCGGAGGGATGGTCACTAGGTACCCAGGGCTTGCTCTGAGTTAGTGGTTTGCAATTTTTCCCAAGGCCGTACTAAAATTGTCAGAATCATCCCTCCCAGCCTCAAAATATCGATGAGTCACTGAGGAGCAAAGGGGTGCAGAGCCAGAACACTGCATGCGGCCTGCGGTGGGTAATTTAAGACAGAGAGTAGCCGTGAGGGCTGTGCATTATTGTCGGCCCCTAATTTGCTTGCGTGGTCCCCATGCAGCCCCTCTGCTGTGCCTTGCAGGCAGCCGGGCATCCTCCCGCATCCTCACCCATCCTCCCCCGTCCTCCCGCATCCTTGCCCGTCCTTATGTGTCCTCCCGCATCCTCCTGCATCCTCGCCCATCCTTGTCCGTCCTCCTGCATACTCGCCCATCCTTGTCCGTCCTCCCACATCCTTGCCCATCCTTGCCCATCCTCCTGCATCCTCGCCCATCCTTGCCCGTCCTCCCGCATCCTCGCCCATCCTTGCCCGTCCTCCCGCATCCTCCTACATCTTTGTGCATTCTCGCCCGTCCTCCCGCATCCTCGCCCGTCCTCCCACATCCTCGCCCGTCCTCCCACATCCTCCTGCATCTTTGCGCATCCTTGCCCATCCTCCTGCATCCTCCTGCATCTTTGTGCATCCTTGCCCGTCCTCCCGCATCTTTGTGCATCCTCGACTGTCCTCCCACCTCCTTGCCCCGTGCATGCTGGCGTGCTTGTGGCGGGGATGCCAAGTGTTGCTTCGCACTAAGCATGGCCCAAAGGGTGTATGGTAGCAAGGCGCCAGACGTGGGGAGCATGGGAATGCGTGCGGGTGGGCTGCGCGGCGAGGAGCTGGCAACAGTGTGCAATGCTGCAGCTCTTCCACACGGTGCTGACAAAACTCCACGGCAGATGGAGAAGCCTCTAGACCATCACTCTACAGGTCCACGTTGTCCCCACCAACCTACGTGTTGCTGTAGTTTCCCCCATCCCATACACTGGGAAAGGCTGGCAGTGCCCTCCCTGCGACCAGGGCAGTAGTAAACTTGACCCCAGGGATGCAGCAAAGAGAAGCAGCTGCTCGGTTGGATGTTTAGACATGATTGATGCAGGGTCTGGAGACCCTGCTCCTGGTCACCAGGTGCTCTCCAAGCCGTGGGGTCAAGGTGGACAAGGCAGAGGGTGTTTCCTCCCATTTTTAAGTCAAAAGCTAAGGCTGAAAGGACACGTCCACGCTCCGAAGAGCAGGGCACAGCCAGAGGCCTGCTTATGTGCTGCAAGCTTGCGGGGGCTTGGAGACAGTAATTTCCCAAGTTCGTGGAGTGGCAGAAGCAGGGGTGACATCTCCTCCCGTAACTGTCTATGCTGTGGCTTCACCCAAGAGCCAGCCTCCCACCAAGTGTCTGCAGCAGCTTCCTAATTGCTGTCTTAACTTTGTTACTCCTCTTCTGTTGGCAGTGCCCTGAAGCAAGGAGTCCACCAGGTGCGTTAGTTCTTGCATACCAAAAGTAGCTTCTTTTATTTAATTTTAAATAATCATAACTTCCTTTGAGTGCCTCTCAGCATCTGCTGTGGAAGGGGGCAGAGGGAACGCGTGGTTAATTTTGCATGTGCTGTTCCTTAAAGAACCATGTATTATTCGGCCTTCTGAAAGTTTTTAATGTTTCTTGCAGCCGTCCTTTGCGACCCCGTGCAAGTCAGGCTCTGTGGCTACAAAACGAGGATATGAATACTTCATCTCTGCCGACATATGTCTGTCTGGACTGGTTAGAGCCGACACTCTTCAGGGCAGGCGTATGGGCTCTGGTGCACGCTGCTGTTGCGCAGAGCTCTTGAGCCGGGGTTTTGAGGTGGTTGGGGCCCTGCCTGTGTTAGGCTGAGCCCCAGGACTGGTTTTACCTGGGCAGAAGTGCAAGGTGGGGACATCAAGGTGACTGGAGACCCTTCCTCTGCCACACGGTGCCTTGAGCAAGTCACTTAGGATACCCGTCCCTCAGCTTTTCGCTGTTTGGGATCCTGTCAGGATGGTGTTGGGATGGTAACCGGAGTAGTCTGGTACGGAGAAGGCAGGGCAGGGTCTCGGAAGAGCCTGAGCCAGGAGGGAGAAGGATTGGAGGGTCTCTCTTCTTGCTCAGTTTACTAAGCTGAGGGCAGCGTGCACGTGCGTGTTTTACATAGGCCGCTAAAATAATTTATGGAGAGCTTCTGCCTTTCAGCAGAGGAGGTGGTCAAGACGAGCGAATAAATCTTTAAAAGAATAATGTTTTCAAAATCAGGCTCCTTGTCCTCGAACCCTTTGATGTATGAGAGCAATAGTAGGTAGGACACATAGTGAAATATACATGAGATCTCCCTGGAAGAGAATAGCGGAGTGGAGAAAATATTAGTGTTTACATCAAAACTCAATTGGAGCACTCGTTTCAAGATGATAGTTTATTATATTGAATGCAATTTAGTCCCACAAGGATGTTTCTCCTGCGGGTGACACACAGGCTCGCTCCCCACCTCCTCCTCCTCCTCGCTGTACCTGGGCGCTGCCGTTACCTGCTGGGTGATTCACTCTCTCCCTTGCGCTGCAATCTCGGGATGGTTGGGAAGGGAAGAGGGAGGAAATCATGGGCTTTTGGCAGATTTTCTGTTTCTTAGAGGCCTGGGGCTGGCATCGGCTCGGGATGTGTTGACCCCAGGTTGGGAGAGATGTGTTAGGAGATGAGAGAGTGCTTCTCTGGTGAAGCGGAGAGTTGGTTTTGAGGCCATCAGTCCCTCTTCTCTGTCCTCCCACTTTCAAAATCCAACCAGTGCCCAGTATCGCTATGATTGATGGATGGGAGAGGTTTATTCCAGAGCTGGAAGCTTCACACCTCTTTGCTGAGCCTGGACTGGAGCAGATCACCAGTGGGCTACGTTTGCCAGTCTCCAGGTAGCTTAATGTTGCAGCATGTGAAGGGGAGGGCTAGAGAGAAGAAAAGTGTGCAAGACTGAGCATCCTCTGGGAGCCCTGATGTGATGGGGGCAGGGAAGGCAAAGTTTTCAGATAGGTGACCCAAAGCGACCTGCCTCTTCTGCTCCAGATGAAGCCGATGCAAAGGTTTGCAGTCCTGCTAGGTGCATTTAATATGGTTTTATTTGCAGTGGGTGTGCAACGTGACTTCTAGTGGCTGGGATGCTCAGGACCAGGTGGCAGGTATCTTTGGGAAGGCGGAGGATCCTAGAGGGCTTGCCTGAATATTTCCTCCAGACCGTGGCAGCTTGGGAGTTGGACTAGATGATCTCTAGAGGTCCCTTCCAACTCTGAAAATTCTGTGATTCCCATCACAGCTTGGGTGACATGGGACAGCCCGGCTGTGCAGAATGCCTGGCATCACCTCACAGCTGGATGAGGAGCCCTGAGCATCCGTGGCAGCACATCTGGGCCGGGAGTCTCTTAGAGTCTGGCTTAGCCAAGGTGGAGAATATTTTAGTGCTTCTGTGCAGCAGAAGTGTATCATTGTGTTTACTCTTCTTTTTCTCGGCACGCTTTCCGCCTGCTTATGAAGAGCTGTGTCAGAAATCCCTCCCGCCTAGTGCATTTTTCACCAGTCTATTAACCAGTCTGGATGGCGGGGATCTAACTTGCTCTTGAATAACGTTGGCTGTAACCTGTGCACATTCCCTGGGCTTGCAGTTGATGCAATTCCCCAGGGCTGGGGCTGTCAGGGCCGGCAAGTGTGATTTGCTTTGCAGGCAGAGGATGAACGCCCTTAGCAGAGTTATTAGTTCTGTGGATGGCTGCCGTGCGCGGGGCGGGGGCTGGCAGGACAGGAGAAGGGTTGCCCCATCCTACCTAGGTACGCTGGGATTGCATCTGAGCTCTCATCTCGGCTTTGTTTCCTAATATGCAATTAGTTATATGTATGTGAATTACAGAGGGAGCAGGAGAGAGGGAGATGAGTGTGAGATTTAAAAAACAAAAGCAAAAGCATAAAAAGACTAATTTATTCCAGTGCAAATGTTGGGTTTTTGTAACTCTGTTGCTCTTGGCGGCCCGGGGTGGAAGGAGGGAGGCGGTGGTGGAGGCGCTGGGCAGCAAATGGGAAGCGAGGATGAGATTTTCAAAGTCACCTGGGGGATTGGGATGCTCAGTTCCCGTTAATTTTAATAAGAACAGGACATCTGTCTCCTAGCTGACTTTGAAAATATCAGCCCAAACTTTGTCTAACCCTTGGTTCTTTCTCCACCTGTTGCTATCTCGTAACAATGCTTTGATGGCATTTAGCAATACAAGCAGCTTTTACACATGCCGGTGCTTCCTGTGATGGATTTACAGAGAACTTGTTAAAGGGAGAACACAGCGGGTTTTGTGGTTTCAGACCTGCTGTAAGGCAGCAGAGAGAACGCCTCTTGTTTTTTTCCGATAATCAAGAGATCGGCCACCATCTCCCTAATACACGGTCAAGAATATCTTTAATTTACTCTGAAAACCTCCAAGAGGAGACTAATCCACATTCTCCCCAGGTAACTCATTCTTGCTAGCCATAAGGTCTTCCCTGGGACCTGGCATCCCAAACTGGACCCTCCCTGCTGCTCCTGCCCTCTGATGGTCAGCTTCTATTTACCTGGTGATTGACTGTCTATTTGCACACCCTGTGCTGCAGTGCCGCTGTCTGTCCGGCATTTGATTTCTTCATCCAAAGTGTATTACTTTGCAGTTGTCTTTATCGAATTTCATCTCACTGATTTTTTTTTATTTTTTGGCTGTTTGTCTAATTTATCACCAGTATTTTGAATTCTGCGTCTTGCTTCCAGAGCGTGCCCTGCTCCTTCCAGTCCAGTCCTGCAAGATTTCAGGTGCTTTCTGCTTTATTATCTCCATCCCTGCTGAAATATAAAGTGAATGGACTCTGGTCCAGGGCAGACAAGAGGAACCCATTTGAAATGCCCTCCCCGGCGATGGGGAAAAGCTCCGCAACTACTCCCTACGTCGGTTCAGCCGATGATATTTCCATCCCTGGCACTGCCCAAGCTTTTCCCCAACTTCCCTCGTAGGGGATGTCACACAGGATGATGTCAGGCACTTTAATGAAGTCAAGGTATATCGCATGTGCTGGCTCTCCCACTCCCCCACCCCCGATCCATGAGACCAATTACACTGTCAAAAAAGGAAATTAAGTTGGTTTGACATGATTTGCTATTGACAAATCCGCAGTGGCTGTTCCTTATCACTCCATTATCTCCTCAGTGCTCCCAAAATTGATTGCTGTGTAATTGGGCCCCGCGTCTCACGGAGGGGAGGGCAAAATTGTGCACAACCCCTCGGGCAGCCAGCAAAGTGGAGGCAAAAGCAGTTTCCTCCTTGGCTTTGGTGTTTTCAGCTCTGTCTGTTGCTGAAGAAGGGTGATGGGTGCACCCGGACAAGGTCCTGCTGCCCTTGCGCCGGGGGCACCTTTGGTAGACGTCTTGGTCCTTTCCATTTTGATGGTGTCAAAAAAGGGCTATGCCCTTGGTTATCTGAGGATTGATGGGATTCGGGGGAAAGCTCAGCATTGATCCAGTTTATCCCGTTGACTCCCAAATCCCTGGAGACCGCTGGCAGATATCGAGTCAGCCAGTTCTGCAGCTCTGCGCCTGCCCCTCGCTGCGGACTCCCTCCACTGACTCCTGTGTTTACTCTTCGTACGAGCACCACGATTTAGTTTTATGACCTCAGCGATCAATTCTCCATCAGGAGCTCGGGAATGGCTACTGATGTGTTTCCGATAAATGGTACGTCAAGGGAAATAGATATGATCCTGGCCTGTCCCTATCTTGTTTCCTTCTGCGCCGCACCCATCTTTTGCAAACGTCTCTGGGAGGCAGAACTGGAAATGCGTTGTTTGTTTGAGGCATTAGGAACAAGGGGATATCAATTCCCCAGGGATAGAAGGGATGGTGGAGAGGAAATTCATGGAACAGAGTCCCTGGTGAGGCCACTGGTCACCTGCGAGGCTGCAGAGACGGGGAGCATGCGCCGAGCACGCCGTGGGTTTGCAAAGAGCAATTGCACTGAAGTCAGAAATGAGATGTATTGCAGGGAAAAATAACTGGAGGCTGATGTTAATAATTAAGCTTCCTAATGAAAGCATTAGTTTTTCTCCGGTAGATGGATTCAGCCTTTCCTGTCCAGGCATTGTTGTGTATAAACCAAACTCAATTTTCCATCTGCCTTTGTTGCTCAGGACACAGCACAGCACAGGCAGCAATTCCTCCTCTGGCCTTCTGTGATGGGCAGGCCAGAAGAGGATGGGAACAATGATAAACAAGGATGAGGGGTGATGGCTTCAAACTGGAAGAGGGGAGGTTTAGATTAGATCTCAGGAAGAAATTTGTCACTCTGAGGGTGGTGAGACACTGGCCCAGGTTGCCCCGAGAAGCTGTGCCTGCCCCATCCCTGGAGGTGTTCGAGGCCAGGTTGGACGGGGCTTTGAGCAACCTGGTCTAGTGGGAGGTGTCCCTGCCCATGGCAGGGGTGTTGGAATGAGATGGTCTTTAAAGTCCCTTCCAACCTAAACCATTCTATGATTCTATATTTAATGTACTCGTGCTCCATGGGAGTATGGTCCCGCCTCTCCGAGCCTCCGGTTTCCTCATCTGTAAAATGGACTTTAGGAATGATGCAGCTGGGTGGATTTCATTGAAAATATGTATTTTTCCAAAAGCAATCTGGGTTTCACTAAGGTTTACATTTGCGATGGTAGGAAGGGACTGGGAACAGGAGCATCTATTATGCCCCACTTTTTTTTCTTTCCTGGGGAAAATCCAAACTAAGACATTTTGTTTGAAATTGGCACATCAAAACTTTGCAAATGCGGTTTGTTACAATGCACCAGTTTGATGAAACAAAGGAAAAAAAGGCCCCGTTTCTGAATTTCAGTGTTGTGGAACTGATGATTCCAGAAAAACCTTTCAACTTCTCACCCTATCTCAAGATGAAAACAAATGTTGAACTACTGAGATTTCCCAGAGGAAGGAAATTCTGCTTTCCTAACACCTCTAACACTTACTTTTTGTTGTAAATCATTTTGAGCTCTACAGATGAAAAGCTCTTGGTAGATGCAAAATATTGCTGCTTTTTATTTTATTTATTATTCATCATGATAGTTTATGCCCAAAGAGGAAATCACATTCTTTCTTTTTTAGCTGCTGGGACCTATGAAAATCACCCAGCTATGGAGCCTGAGTGCTTGTAGTTGTGGAAATGGGAAATTCATTAAAATTTCATTGTTTCTGGCTTAAAGTGTTGATTTTATTTGACCATCTCTGCTGGGGGATGTCTTCTGGCTCCCGAAGACCCAGGGGGCTTTGCTTGCCAGAGCCGGCCACTTCATACTTGCTCTTGGCACATTGCAGGAGGGAGCGTGGGAAGAAGGGGGGGTCCCCCATGGGAACCGGGGTGCTAAGGCTGGGGGAGGAGGAGGAGGCGGCAGCTGATGAGCTTTGCTAATTGCCAAGGTTTGCAGGCAGCCAAGCCCCAGGCGGCGGTAACAGGACCGTGTCTTTTCCGACACCGTGCCGATTGGATTTGCTTTGGCACAAGGCAGGCGCAGCACCTGCTCCCCCCCGGTCCCGGGGGGCACAGGTAGCTGGGAAGGGGGGGGACACACATTAAAAGGACACCTGTCAAAGCACCCATGTGGTGGCGGAGGGAGGGAGCCTTTGATGAAGTTTCCCCAAATATGCAATTAATTTTGACTTAATAAGACATTTATTGTATAATAAACAACAACTGATTCATGAAAAAATATTTATTGAGGATTTACGGCTGGGTAATGAATTTGTAGCTCAGTTTGCCTCGACTAGATTTATTTACATAGCAGTTAAACCCCAATCAATAATATGCTTTTAATAATCACTATATTTAAGTGGTATTTCAACAATACACTATAATTAGACCATGAATTCTGCTGTAATTCTTTAGATTTAGTATACTTTGGGGTTCAGAGTCTCTCCTTGATCGTGATGCGAGCGCTCCATTAACATTAATTAAGTGCGTGCCAATCAAGCAGAGAATAAACTTCACTCTGTGCGATCCGTCAGTGAATAGCAAATAGGGTAGTGGGAAAGCAGCAGCTCAGGCTTCCTGGGATAGATACCAACTGTTCTGCTTCAGCATCCTTCACTGGCTCGTGTATCTTCAGATCAATCATCGCCAGGGTTAGCTCCTGGTAGAAGGAGATCCAGGGCAGAGACCGGTGCTACTGATGGGCACGCTTCCATCCACCTATGCCACTTGGCTTTGTCTTGCCAAAATAGCACCCAAACAAGGCTATAACTGCCTTTCAGGTTAAATTTCTGGTTTATGCCCGTGGAGCTGTGACCACAGGTCAGGCCAGGGCAAAGAAGCCCCCAGGAGCTGGGTTTGCTGTGTGTATTTGCTCTGTCTCTGGGAAAACAGCTCCTGAGCCAGATGGTCCATCAGGGAGGATGTGGAATGACGGTGATGCTCATCCTGCTCCCACTGTGGACGGGACGTAGGGTGCTGCGCCTGGGGAGGAATAATCCCATGCACCAGTACAGGTTAGGGGCTGACTTGCTGGAAATCAGCTCTGTGGAAAGGGACCTGGGAGTGCTGGTGGACAACAGGATGACCATGAGCCAGCAATGGGCCCTTGTGGCCAAGAAGGCCAATGGCATCCTGGGGGGCATCAAGAAGAGTGTGGCCAGCAG
>VFFE01007222.1:43436-60313 GCA_008921705.1 Burhinus oedicnemus
TCTTGCCAAAATAGCACCCAAACAAGGCTATAACTGCCTTTCAGGTTAAATTTCTGGTTTATGCCCGTGGAGCTGTGACCACAGGTCAGGCCAGGGCAAAGAAGCCCCCAGGAGCTGGGTTTGCTGTGTGTATTTGCTCTGTCTCTGGGAAAACAGCTCCTGAGCCAGATGGTCCATCAGGGAGGATGTGGAATGACGGTGATGCTCATCCTGCTCCCACTGTGGACGGGACGTAGGGTGCTGCGCCTGGGGAGGAATAATCCCATGCACCAGTACAGGTTAGGGGCTGACTTGCTGGAAATCAGCTCTGTGGAAAGGGACCTGGGAGTGCTGGTGGACAACAGGATGACCATGAGCCAGCAATGGGCCCTTGTGGCCAAGAAGGCCAATGGCATCCTGGGGGGCATCAAGAAGAGTGTGGCCAGCAGGTGGAGGGAGGTCATCCTCCCCCTTTCCTCTGCCCTGGTGAGGCCCCACCTGGAGTGCTGTGTCCAGTTCTGGGCTCCCCAGTTCAAGAAGGACAGGGAACTGCTGGAGAGGGGACAGCAGAGGGCTTCAAAGATGATCAGGGGGCTGGAACATCTTTCTTTTGAGGAAAGGCTGAGGGACTTGGGTCTTTCTAGCCTGGAGAAGAGAAGCCTGAGGGGGGATCTCGTCAATGCTTGCAAATCCTTAAAGGGAGGGTTCTGGGAGGATGGGACCAGTCTTTTTTCAGTGGTGCCCAGTGACAGGACAAGAGGTGACGAGCACAAACTTGAACGTGGGAGGTTCCACCTAAACATGAGGAGGAACTTTGAGGGTGGCTGAGCACTGGAAGAGGCTGCCCAGAGAGGTGGTGGAGTCTCCAACTCTGGAGACATTCCGGACCCGCCTGGACGCCATCCTGTGCAACCTGCTGTAGGTGAGCCTGCTGTGGCAGGGGGTTGGACTGGATGATCTCCAGAGGTCCCTTCCTACCGCAGTGATTCTGTAGGTTTGTGTTGAGTGCAGGGAATGGGTCCAGCTCTTTGTGGCTGTTTAGCTGCTGGTGCACAACGAGTGACTGGAAGGAGGTCTAGCACTTTGCTTCCATCTACCCGAGATAATTTTGCTTGGCTTTTTAGTCGGGTTTAGTATTCTGCTGGGCGTGCTGATAAACGTGAACATGGAGTGGGTGCACTTCAGAGCATGATTCTGCAAAGTTTTGCTCTATTCGCAAGGCCCTTGGAAGTCTTTCTAGATGAATTACGCTTTAAATCCACATTTTTCTCCTGCTCTTGGTCTGTCTGTCTGTCTAATCTCTCTTTGTCTCGGCAATTGTACCTCCTGTCTCTGTCTGCAGCCGATGATATCGCTCCTGAGAAAGATACGGGTGTGTATATTTAGAAAATGTTTCCTGCATTCCTCTCCCACAAGGGACACTTGAAATGGCTTTGGGAAAAAAAAAAAAAAAAAAAGCCCAAAAATATGGCCTTTCACTCTCTTGCTTCTGCCTTAGGAGAGCAGGGCATGGGTGGCAGGGCTGGCAGTGGAGGAGGTGATGCACTGATGGAGAAAAGATTTGATGCTATAAGGACTTTTGTTCTTTTTAATTCAGTAAATCACCTCGTGGTGCCGTTCAGATGCCGCTGCAGGAGCGCGAGCTGGCGGCTGCAGAGCCAGCCCCTCCTGATGATATGGGGAAAAAAACTCGGTGGGGTTAAAAGCCCCGTGTGAGCTTTCCCTGGAAAGGTGCAGTCGGGAAATGAAGCAAGAGAGCGGACAGGGAAGAAGGATGCAGCGTGTTATGGTAATTGCTCTTCTTAATTGCTTTGACTCTGATGACTAGTCATTTCTTATCCTAACAAAGACATGATAGCCATCCGGTCCTGATTGCAAAGCAAATCCCAAAGGGAGCTCCTCTTCTTGCTCCGTCACGGACCTGAACTGCCTTGCGCCTGCCAGCCCCAAGGTGTAGCTGGTGTGGGGACATAGTGGTAGCCGGTCTGGGGGTCACGGTCCCATGGGGGGCTGAGCCTGACAAGCCCAGAGGGATTTTGCTGGAGCATGGGGTCATGCAAGGCATGGGTCTGGCCACCTCCGCTCCTGCTGCCTGTGACAACTGGGCTGTGGAAAGGCATGGCAGGGATGCTGCAGACAGGGATGCTGCCATCAGTATGTCACCAAACCCCTTTGAGCTCAAACGGAATCCTGATGCTCAGCTATACCATTTGCACTGATTTCCTCAGTAAACTCATGGTCTAAAGCCAAGGGGAGCGGGTGGAGAGGTGCCTGCTGCTTTTCAGCTGGGCTTGATCCAGCACAGAATAATTGCGTTGACTGTTTCACTCTGTGCCTGACAGTTCAGGGCTTCGAAATCCCCCGCAAAAGAGGACCTGCATATAGAAACTTGACTCAGAGTCCAAAGCAAAGCTGCAGCTGGCAGAAGTGCAGATCTTCAGGCTCAATCAGATGCATAAAGACAGGCAGGCAAAACTGAGATGGGAATATGTTGCTTCAGCTGCGCACAGAAAGCTGCCGAAATTTTCCATATCAGAGAGATGCTTTACAAAAAGGGATGGTCTGGCCTGGGGTTTGCAGGGAGGAAAACAACAGTGATGACGATAGTGGCAACAAAAAGCTCACTCTGCTTTCCGCACTGGTGGGAATTGCTTGTTTATTCTCTTCCAGTGACTTTCTGAGCCAGCTTTCTCCATTTACAAGTCAAAACCATCTGCCCGTTTGCCCTTGGTGTGTCACAAGCTCCAGCAGCCTGTCAGGGAGAGGGTGTCTGCCACCAACGTCACCGGTGGCTGTGAAGTCCAACCTGGCTGCATTGCCAGTGTGAGAGCCGGGCTGGGGATGCATTTGGGCTCGTAGATGCCCCGAGAGCGGCCACATTGTGGAAAGGGGCTGGCTGAAGCAGTTGTGGATATTTATTTTTTTCTTTTTTGGATGCAGGACGGTGATTTTGTGCATTTCTCCTCATTCCCTGCAGTGTGCCTCCGGGTGACTAAATGAGCAGTTCAGCTGCAGGGGGAAGGTATTGGTCATGCTCTGAATTGCGCTGGTGATCTTCAAAATGCATCTGAGGAGAGGAACGCACACTGTGCAGGGGGTTTTTAACTAGTCTTAGGTATTCAGTCCGAGTGAGAGAGGTCGTGTTTTGCAAGGGGAAAACTTTGCTGCTACCAGCAATGTCTTTCTCTCCAGCCTCCTGGTAACGAATAACTCACCCAACTCGGGTGTGCAGTCAGGAGGCCTGGCTGGCCCAGCGATGGCCACGAGAGCACTTTTTCCTCCCTGCTGCATTATAATTCCCCCGACATTGCAGCAGCGATGGACACTCGGACATCGGTTGCATTAAACATAGGGTCAGTCATGTCCCTGCTTTCATTCTTTGTCTGTAATTCTGCATCTAATGGCAGCAATTAGTCACTGTCCGAGAAGGGATGAGCAAGCTCCTGGCTCATCCCTGCTCTCTGACGGATCTGCTCCTCCAGAGGGATGGAAAGGTCATTAGCAGAGGGTTAGTTATTGATCAGCTTGGCGGGGAGAGAGGGTCCAGAGGTGAAGCTCAGCACCTAGCTTAAGCAATGGGCCAGAGAAAGGAGAAGAAAAATAGGCTGGCAGCAGCCCCAGGGAGCCCACAGCCACTGTACCACAGATGCAAAGGACAAATGCTTATTGATTGGAGAGGTGTTTTTGGAGGTAGGTTATTTCTTTTTCCTCCCTAAAGCGGGGACCAATTATGGCTTTTGACTGGCAGAGACAAATGCCAGGAGCACCAAACTTGGATTTCCTAGGGCCGTCCTGCCTCTGCTTACGGTGGGGTTGCAAACTCTTTTGCTGCCTGGAAGAAAGAAATCATGTCCCGAAAAGGGACACAGGGCTGCTTTTTGCATGGGCTTCTCTGCCAGTTGTGCAGGAGCAGCTCTGCACCATGGCTTGCAAAATGCCATGAAGGGAAACCAGTAAGGAATAAGTCGCTCTTGTCTAGGAAAAACACGAATCAAAGGAAACCTCTGAGCGCAGGGCTGGCGAAGGAGCGGGGTGCTTTGGGCAGTGGCTGTGCTGGAATGAGAAAGATCCAGGTCGGGTTCGATGGTTCGATCACCTCATTTCTGGTGCTGACTTTAATTAAGTTGTGCAGCAGATAAATTAAGGTCATTGCCAATTTCCTAGGAGGGCTGTGAGATGGAGGTTTACAGTGTATGATGGCCAGTCTGCTTTTGGGGTGGGGAGTCAGGGGGGAGGTGTCTGATGGGCTGCTGGGCTCTTCTCCCCCACTTTGGCCGTCGGTCACATTTCAGGGCCTGTTGAACACCCTCTGACCTCCTCTTCCATCACAGCCGTGTCAAAAAGAAGGATGAGGTTATTGACTGTGTCAACAGGGCTGATAAATCACAGCCTCCGAGCCCGGCATCACAGGATATCATTGGTCTGCTTGGGTTGAGTTTCGTCCTCTCTCTCTTGGGTTGGGTTTCATCCAGCTCCAAGGGTCCCCCTATAGGTTTGGAGACAATGGTCCTAGAGAGACATCAGTAGTGGTACTTCATGCTACGAAAGCTCTTCCTTAGGGCCTCAGAAGTGTTTCTCCTAATGCCTTATTCCTCCTCTCCTCTTGCCTGGGCACAAGTAGCTTTGTTTCCCAGATGGGCAGCTGCTGGTATTCGCTGATGGGTAGTCTAGCTCCAGGAGGCTTCTTTCTCTTGCAAGGAGGCACGAAACCATTTCTGCTTCTTCGGGTCAAGGGCTGCATATCACGACAGGGACAGAGTGGGGAGCAGGAGAGCTGACAAGCCCACCCAACCCTTGGAAGCAACACTGCCAAGAACCTCTTGATGCCCAGTCCCACCAGGATGGCTGACAGCCAGGCTCAGCCCAGGTAGAAGCAGGGACGGCTTTATCTGCAGGTCGGAAGAATGGCTATCTGCACCCTTTCCATGGCTCGTGTTGTCTCCACCCTGCAAGTGATGGAGCGTCAACCCTCTTCTCTGTAGCGATTATCCTGTCCTCGGAGGCTTCGTTGACCTTCAGCACCAGATGGATAATGCTGCGGGCAGGCAGGAGGAAGGCTTGGGGAGCGCTGCCTTCAATACGGCTTCGCCCTTCTGATTTATACGGGGGAGAGAGCGGTGCTGATGCACACTGCTGCTCATAGATTATCTTCATTCCAGCAGCAGTCAGGCAGACAGGAGAGGTAAACGGAGAGCTATCCGCCACCCTATCTGTCACCTTCCCTCCGGCAGTGGCGGTGGCTGCCGCAGAGCTGTCTCTTCCGAAGGGAACTTGCCCTCTCCATCAAACACGGCAAAAAAAGTCGCATTCTGCAAAAGGGTCCACACATCTCGGGAGAACTTGTCATGGCTGCATCCTTCCTGAACCTCCCTGGATGGCAAAATGCTGGAGAGAAGCTGATAACCCCGATGGTCTCGGGGAAGCAGGAGGCAGGGTTGAGGCCTCTCTTCAACCCAGGGCGGTGCTGGGACTCGTGGCTGTGTTTCAGGTAGTTCAACCAGAGGAAGGTAGATCAAAGGCACTGGGGACCCAGTGTGATTTCTTGCATTGCGCTTTTTTTTAATCCTCCCCCCCACCTCCTCACCTCTCAGACCTTATTTTCCTGAACTGAGATTAATCTTAATCTTGCTTACCCTCGTCCTAGGGGAGTGGGGTGGTTTGTTCTGTTCACGTCTGGAAAATGCGCTGAAATCCTCTGATGAAAGGTGCTGACAGAGCACCAAGGATTTCCAGGATTCCTGGATTTAGATAAATAGATAGACAGACAACTAGTGGGAAAGCACTGGGGGCTGAGGCAGTGGTTTTATCAGCCATGCTGCTGTACCGCATCCTGCTCCGGCAAGGCTTGGTGTGCCGGGAGGGGACCGGTGGCAGGATCCCAGCAAGGTGCCCGTGCAAAGGACATGGAGAAACCCATTTTTTAGAGCAGAAAGTCTCATATCGGCATCAGGTGGGAGCATCTCAGGCAGAGAGGTGGGAGGCCTGAAGGCAAGTTATGCCTTTCTTCTCTTGCTGCCTCTGAGAATGCATGAATTATCCAGCCTTTGCCACCCAGAGACTAGGATCAAACCCAGCTGTAGAGAGCGCTGGCTTTGCTGCTGAGGCTGGGCAGACGGGGGATGCGCTACCAGCAGGCACGAAACCCAGTGCTCCCTCTTGGAAGCCATCACATGCTTTGGGTCTGAATTTAATTTTAATTCCCCCTTTTTTTAAATTTTTTTTTTTTTTTTTTTTTGTAAAATAGTCATGCTTTAGATCTCTGTACTGTTTTTTTTATCAGCTCTATGTAAAATGTGGCCAGTAGCCTAAACATAATGAGTTTACTCAGTATGGAGCCAAATTAGTGTATGGTATGAGGGTCAACAAGGCCAAGTGCTGCATCCTGCACTTGGGTCACAACAACCCCCCAGCCAATGCTACAGGCCTGGGGAAGAGTGGCTGGAAAGCTGCCTGGCAGAAAAGGACCTGGGGGTGTTGCTCAACAGCAGGCTGAATATGAGCCAGCCAAGAAGGCCACCAGCATCCTGGCTTGTATCAGGAATAGTGTGGCCAGCAGGACTAGGGCAGTGATAGTCCTCCTGCACTCAGCACTGGTGAGGCCCTACCTCTAATACTGTGTTCAGTTTTGGGCCTCTCACCACAAGACAGACACTGAGGGGCTGGAGCATGTCCAGAGAAGGGCAACGAAGCTGGTGAGGGGTCTGGAGCACAAGTCTTGTGAGGAGCGGCTGAGGGAACTGGGGTTGTTTAGTCTGGAGAAAAGGAGGCGGAGAAGGAGACCTTATTGCTTTCTACAGCTACCTGAAAGGAGGCTGGTGCAATGGGCAGGGTCAGTCTCTTCTCCCAAGTAACAAGTGTTAGCACAAGAGGAAATGGCCTCAAGTTGTGCCAGGGGAGGTTTAGACTGGGTATTAGGAAAGATTCCTTCACTGAAAGGGTCATCAAACATTGGAACAGCCTGCCCAGGGAGGTGGTGGAGTCGCCATCCCTGGAGGTGTTCAAAAGACATGCAGACATGGTGCTGAGGGACATGGTTTAGTGGTGGGTTTGGCAGTGTTGGGTTGATGGTTGGACTCGGTGATCTTAAAGGTCTCTTCCAACCCAGGTGATTCTATGAGTCTATGTGCAGAGAGTGCGAAGCTCAGCTCTGCAGGTTCCCAGTGCTGCCAGTTTGCGCCACGCTTGTTGGGTAGCTCCGAACAAAGTCCTTCCACCTTAACCTCTGCAGGCTTCAGGGAAGATGGGAGACTGTTTATCCCAGTCCCCTTTCGCTTGGGAGGCCCCTGTTTCTAACACAAACCGATCAGCACCCCGTGGCCGAGCGGCCTGGGCTTTGGTGCATTCGAAATTGCCCTGCGGCATACGAGGAGCAAAATCTGAATGCCTGGTGAGCAGCAATCCGTGGAGCAGGAGGATATATTACTCCAAATGAAAATAATTTCTATTGCTAAGGAAGAGAGTGGCCTGTTCTGAGCTATCGCACTGGACTGCTCGGTAATTCGCATGGTGCAAATGGGAGGACAGAGCCTTATTTTGGGAGAAAGCTTGAGTCAAATACTTAAGGAAGAAACACAGTCAGAAAGAGCCAAGAAGCATAAAGATCAAAGTTGAAAATCATTTACATTTCATCAAGAACTTGTGGGAAAAGGACAAGGGAAAAAAAAAAAATCATCCATCGGTTATGCTACGTTTTCAGCAAGAGGAGTACGATTTAGACTAGGAGGAGAACGCGCACAAATTGACGTTTCCCTGTATTTTCAAAGTGAGAATTGTCTGCTGGGCCGCAAGCATTACTTGAAGTGACATTTGTGGCCGCGTTGTAAAAATCCTCAGACAGCAAAAAGCCTTGTTCAGCACCCAGCTGGATGTCGCTCCGAGACCCGCAACGCTCTCGCCAGGGCGCTGATGGCGGATCAGATCTCTGACGGGATCCAGGGGCTTGGTGTAGGTGGCTTTGAGGTTCTCCATAGAGATTGGGTGCTTTTTGGTTTGCTCCCAGCCTTTCACATCTAGTTTTTTGGGACAGGGAGAGCCCTTAGCAGTGGCTGGAGGCGGTGGGTCCTCCAGTGCTGCCAGTGTGAAGAGGGAAAAGCAGACACGGGCAGTGCATCGTTGGGATGCAATTTGTCCTCCTGCCCAGCTCCTTTGAATTTTCATGTATCGTTCCTCTATCTGTAGCATTTTAATGCCTTTATAAAATGTTTCCTAATGACAGAACGATAATTTGGCTAATGCAGCTCTGCGCAATTAGGTTCCCTAGTTAACATCATGTTCCTGTGTCAGATGCCCTTTCATCTCCTAGCCTATTTTTCATACCCTCAGTAAATATGTTTAATAATCAATTGGCATATTATTAACGCACAATAACGATCTTACTAAATCGAAGCTCAATCTTTATTTGAGACACTTACAGTAAATATTGACTGTTCTGCAGAATTATGGCAGAGCCCTGAGCAGTCTGTTCCGATGGGAACTGGATCCATTTTTTAATACTAGTTATTGATTTTTCGGCAAGCCAACTGCCTTCAGGCATCTGTGGTTTTTCTCCTCCCCTGTGAGCTGGTGGGAGGTGATGGACACACACCATATAGACTATGTCCCTTTGCTCCATCAATAGTTTGCCATTGCGAGAGATGGGCAGAGCTAGTGGACATTTCTCCGTCTCCCTTTGAAGGTTTCCCCAAGGGCAAGGTCGCTCCCATCCCAGCAGTGCTGGGAGGGTACAGCTATGGCCATTAACCACCCTGGTGCAGCTGAGCGAGGAGCATGCTGCCACCCACCGAGGTGACAACTGCCTGCTGCGACAATCCTAGTTTAATTTTGTGCCCTTAATTGCTGCTAAGGAACAAAAAATAGGCTGGGTTGATCATTTGATGAAGATTCCTGCCAGCTCCCATTTTCCTGCTGTCCTGTGACCTGTCCACAGGAAGGCTGATGAGAAATGACGCTCGCTTCTCCCCATGTGTCCCTGGATGACGTGCCACTGGCATCTCCATGTGGATGAGCCAGACATGGGGGTGATGTGCAAACAGCCCTGCTAAGAAGACCCACTCTCTTCCTCCCTGCTCTTTGTGTCTCACCAATTCATCCCTTTAATCAGGGCTAACCTTAGGAGGACTTTTTTGTGTGCTAATTCAGATGCGCATCCCCAGGGGTGAGGCCTGTTTCCCTGCTTGTGCTGTTGTTTGATGATGGTCCCACCAGCTCGATGTGTTAGGTTGCTTCCTCCAGAGAAATGGGGTTTAGCTTTTTCCCAGTGCTTACAAAAGCCAAGGGAATAGCAGACATCTCCATTTTTAGCTGGGGTGGGAGAGGTGGGAGGTGGAAATTAATCACATCCCATGCAAGACGTGTTAGCAAATGCCTCAGAGGGAGCAGGCAGGGTGGTTTTTCCCTGTTGTTATTTTGCAAGAGCTCTGTGTTCTTCCATGGAGAGAGGTTTGAAGGGAAGATTGACTCTCAGGGCTGTGAGTTACCGCATGGCACGTACTGCGCACATGGAGTTCTTCGGGAATGACTTTGCAGATCGTTCTTATGGCGGGCCAATGCATCTGTTGAAGCTAGCAAGGGGCAAGCAGCGTCTTTGCCCTAGGTGTGTGTGCATGAATGTCCACGCTTTGAATCCAGAGGAGCTTGCAGACATGGACAAGCCATTATAAATAACTGTGATGCCCCATAAAGGCGAGAGCTAATTCCCAGGCCGTGGGCTTGTCCCCACGCCCACAGCTGGGAAAGGGCTGTGCCTTGGCCATAGCTCATTGAGATGTGAAGTCCATTGGCGTGGCTGACTGTCTATGTATATTTATGTAGAAGACTTCGCATCCCTGGAAGGTGCTGTTGCTTGTTATTTTGACTGATTACAGGAGAGTGACTGTACTACAATAGCAGGAGCCACTCATTAGCTTTGGCGTAGCAAGAGAGAAATCAGCAACTCATTCCAGCCACATCCGCCCCTGGAGGTGAATATTAAACAGGAATTGATCCTGGGTAATGAGAACACAGCCCGGACCGCTGCGATTAGCACTGGTTGAATTTTAAATAGTTAATTATTACAACAGGCAAAGGGAGCTTGTTTGCGGGGGGGCGGGTGAGTGTGTTGTTGCCTTCGGGGTGGCGGCTGTATGTTAAGGGGTAAGAGTTGGTGTGATTGCAAGGAGTGTTTGGGGAGGGGGGGATGTGGATGGGTCGTGTTCGGAGGACTTGTGTACATATGGCATAGGTAATGCAGGGTGCGCCAGGGATGCTGCTGGGAGAGCACTGGGAGGGCTTTTAACTGGGTGAAGAGGTAGGTGGGCAGCCCCACACCTTTTGGGGGATTTGGAGGTCTATCTCTTGGAGCCAACAAGTTTTGGGGCAGGCATTCAAAGAGCTGTTGGAGATGAGGGTCTGGGGACACTTGCTGCTCCACCTGAGTGTGCAGGGTCCATTTCCAGTCCCTCCAGCCTCAGGTCATGTAAAACCCAGAGGACTCGGGGCAGGCAGCAGGTCTGGAATGCTGCGGTGGGAATATATCGAAGTCAGTTTTTCTTGTGTTTCCCATCTCTGCTGGCTTCCTTCTTTTGGAGTGCTGCACAGACACAAAGGGAAAGCGAGAGAAGGTGGCGGGTGCCAGGGGAAGGCGTGCTATCTGCCTGGAGACAGGGGAATTATCCAGCTCGAATAAATATCTTTCAAAAAGAGAGGAAGAAAGAGAATTTCGCCCTTCTCCTCACCCCATGCCTCCCAAAATACCAAATCACCATGATTAAAAATTGACTCAAATGGACAAGCAGGCGCGGTAATTGATTGTGGCCTTTCATTCTTGCAGCCACACTTAATTAACCTTTAGACTCAAATACCAAACACTGGTTAGACAGAAAGGCGTAAGCAGGGAAGAAGAAGACAGTGCCTGTTGGGAGGATCCTGGGCTGTAAGAAGTCCTTCGGGGTGAAGACGCCTGGATGACGCTGGGATGCTCTGGGGAAGAGTAGGCTACCTGATAACGCAAGGCTGGAGGTTTGTTTGCCAGACTGCAGAAAGCAGAATAACCCCTTTCCAGACTTCTTCCCCCCCCACTCCTCTCCCCAGCGTGTTGCAGCTCGGCTCCACTTCGCGTGCCGTTACTGATATTTATTGCTGTCGTCGTGCCGAGGACTGTAGTCAGGAGCTGACGCCAAGTTGTGCTCAGTGCTGTAGGAAGCCATCGAGCTGACAAACTGTGCACCGGTGGGTTTGTCTTCATGCTATAAGTGTTACCTTGTAGTGCTGGGTAAAAAAAAAAAAGGAGAAAAAAAAAAAAGAAGACAAAATGTCTGGCAAGGAGTGCTATAAATGGACTCACTGGTAGTAAAAAGCTGTTATTTGAAGGATGCCTGTTTTTTCCAGCCGTGTGTGAGGCTCCGAGAGGTCAGCGCTGAATCTAATGCTTAAGGTACTCGCAGGATTGCCCTACTCGGGGTGATTACCATTGACCGTTAATGGTATCCCAATGTGTCTCCCATTAAATCAGTCTCCAGAATTGAACTAAGAACATGGGGAAAGCAGGGATTACTCTGGCCTTTCCCTTAGGGAAGGGTTCAAAACACATTGTTGGGTATGAGAATGTGAGAGTCAAGAATACATGTCCTGACATTGGGCTGTGTGGAGCTTGGTCTTCCCCCACAGTATTATCTCCTAGTCAGACTTTCCCAGGCTGTTCCCCTGAGGATCTGTGGGAGAGCGTGCTGGGGTGCAAAATGGGTATTTTGGTCTCTTTGAAGACCTGCCTGTCTCCCACACGTCATCCTTTCCTTTCAGCCATGGACCTTTCAGCTTTTATGCTCGTGATCATTAATGCAGGGATCCTCTGGCCTCCTTACAGCATGAGTTGTCTCCGCTCTGTGCAATGAAAACATGCTTTGACCTGGAAAGCTGTTGCCAGCAGCAGATGGAGTAGACCTGCAGGCCAACTGGTCCATGCCCTGCCAGGTGCTGTGGTTGCTTTGGTTTCGAATGCTTTGGTTTAAAGAAACTTTGAGTCCACCCTGGAATTGGGGATGTATCAGAGGAAACTTGGGGTGGGGTATCAAAATGCAGACTATAAATGAGGTTACTCACTTCAGAGGAGACAAGGATGAACCATGAGGAGGCTCCCAGTGGTTGATCTAACAAAGGCGACATGGGTTGGAAACTCTTGTGTAGGATCAGTTCTGGTTTTGAGATGAAACCCTGGTTTGGTTGAAAAACAGGATGGCTGATATGGAGAGTATGGCTGAAACCCAGAAGTGTGAATACAAATACCTTGCATTGCTTGGCATGATAAATAGGAAGAGTTCTTATAGGATCAGTGGCAGCTCTTGAATGTCCGTGGGAAATTGTTTGCTTCCAGACATGAATACCTGAGCATCAAGGAAGCCCGGTCACAAATTTTTGGACAGGACTGTGATGAGGCAGAACGATACCTGGGCTCAGCTCCTGCTCCAGGCTCGGTGGCATTTTCCTTGTGGTGAGCTGGGTCCTACCTGCAGCTCTTTCTGTATGCAGAACAACGATCGGGGAGGGGGGGGGGGTGCCTCGGGAGGCGTTGAGACAAATTGCATTTGTGCATATCAGATGGAGACTTTGGGGATTTGAGCAGGAATTCTCTGCCTTTTGTCTTTTATCATTAGGAGTCAGGGATTGAGGTGACAACAGAGTCATGTATGAATGCAAAGTAAACAAAGCTGTGTGTGGGTGTGATGACATGTTTCTTTTGTCCATAATGTATTCATCCTCTGAGTGCTCCAGGGTTATGCATTTAATTTGTTGTGCAATTGGCAGCTTTAGAAGTACTTAAGCATCCAGCTATCCTTGCCTAAAAATAACTGAAAAGCAAGTGGTTGTTCCTTTTTTTTTTTCCCAGGATGAGGGAAAGAGAGGTGGGCCAAGAAGTGTTCTGCAAGCCAGGAAAGCAACACACAGTCCTGACGGGTCCACCATGCTTTTCTGGTTATTTTGGTCTTTTCTCCATCCCTTTCCCAGTTAGAAGGAGCTCTGGTCATGAGTGAATACAAGGGAAGGGAGAGGAAGAGCAGGCTGGTGGTTAGGATTTAGATGATTTGGGCTGAATCGCTCATTTTGCTGCTGTCTTTGTGTGTCATCCCAGGCTCTCTGGGTTTCTCTGCAGCCATGGTAATACCGCTTCTGCACAGGGGTGTTGCAAGAGTAAATATATTAAAGATTGGGAGGCATTAAGGTACCGTGGTAAGGCTCCTGCATAGCAAGAGAGCATGCACTTCCAAATCTCAGCAGCTCAGAGGGTTGACAAATGCAACTTCAAATTTATTATTTTTAATATCTCATTATTTCTGAGTCAATCGGAGGATTTTTAGCCGACCTTGGCAGGGAGAGAGAACCTGCCTTGTCAGGTCCGAGGCAGTTGCTTTGACTTCACTCCCTCTGTGCCGTTGGGTCCCAGCTCTGTCTTTCGTTAGAAGCAGAATCTGTAGGAGGTTCTCCAGCCCAAGGTGGATCCAGTACCCATGGTGCTGGCAGTACGGACTCCCTCTGGCACTCTTGACTGGGTAATTTAGGGTTTTGAGTTAGTCTGGGTGCTTGGCCCTCCTGGAAACGTGGCCCATAGGCCTCGAGGTGCTGGTACCCAACGTCATCTCAAACTACTCACTGTTCAACTCAGCGCTGCAGCGAGTGGCTGCAGAGCTATGGACCTGCTGCTACTTGTGCCAGGGACCCATGCAGGCAGCCATGCCCTGCTACAGGTTTTCAGGGTTGCTCTCTATCTGTATTTAGCAGCTGCGCTGTGCTGGAGCAGTTTCTGAACCGCTGGCAGATGTTTTTGGCAGCTGCTAATGGGGGCTGAACTTTTTCTTTCAGATCCTACAGAAGTTTTGGAGCTGAAAAACCTGGTGAGCCCAGGGCCTGAACCCCTAGGAAGATTAAAATTCCCTACCCCTACTTTGCAAAGGCGCTGCGAGTCTGTCTGGCAAGACAGGTTCATTAACAAATTAATAGAATAATCAGCGGGGCTTTGTGTGCGTTTTGCAGATAAAAAACTGGTAACAGCGTTCTTTGGCTCTTTAATGGGCTGATAAGAGCCAACTATCTGCTCGGTGGCGGGGCTAATCGCGGAGATAAGAGGTTAAATCAACTGCGGGGCTCTGGTGAGGGTACTCACAGAGGGAGCTGCTTGGCGGAGAGGGATGGATGGGTGGATGGATGGATGGAGGAGGGAGCTCAGGGGTTTTAAACATGATAAAAGGGAATAGGCAGCAATGTAAGGGAAGGCAGAGAAAGCCGCGCCAGCTCGGTGAATATTTTTAGGAGCACTGGGCAAAGCCCCCAAGGGTTGCACCTCTGGGAGGTTAATGCAGTTAAAAAGTGGCTGGAGGGAGCTCCGTCTGTTCTCACGCCTTTCTGTGGTGGTTTGGACGCAGAAGAATGTGGTTGCCAGCCTCTTCTCTTTGTCATAAGGAGCTGAGGACGTGTTTCTTAGGGGTTCTGCAAGAGGGAGCTGGGCTGCGTGCAGGTTCCCAGGGAGGCGCTGCATGGTCAATGGCCCCACCACCAAAAGTCCATGCAGAGCCAGGTGTGAGCCTCTTTATGAGGATTTCAAGCTCCTCCTTATCACAAATCGGACTGGAAGGGCAGAAATCAAACTACCCCTGGCCATACTTAGCTGCTCGCCTGCCGGGCATCCCAGCCCAGCATCCTCACTGTGGCACCCCAGGGGCCAAACACAATGGGGATGAGTGGCAGGCGAAGGCAGCCAGGTTGGGTAACGCTTCCCATCCCTTTCAAATCCAGGTGATTCGTGATCTTTTTGAACAAAGAGCACAACCTATCTCCTCTCCGCAGGCCTTCTGCGCCTGTGACTTGCTGCAACTGGGGAGCAGCCCTCAAATTTGCGAGCAGGAGAGCCACGTATGTGATGGCTTTTGCAGAAGTGTCATTTTACCTTCATAAATTACAAACATGCGCGCTGAAATATTGATGGCGATGTAAGAGAGATCCTTGGGCTTACCTCAGGAATGCAGTGGTGGAGAGCAATCAGGATTCAAGGCTCGTTTTGCTTTCTGCAGCCTCCTCCTTGGAGGTTTTGGGGTGCATCTACCGTCCAGGGACCTCTGCTTCTGTGTCATGCCGAAGGTGGACGGTTTGTCCTCGCATCACCTCCCCAGCCTGCCAGCAGTTTCCTCTTGGTAGGCTGCAAGAGCGGGTTGCGCAAAGTTGGCCGTTGGGGCTGCGACGGGAAGCGCTTGCCTCTGTCTTTCCCTGAAGGGCTATTAATTTATACAATATTTGCTTTGCTAAAGAAAGGACATTGTCAGGCGGCTTTCAAGTGATGTGTGAAAGTGACTCTAATAAGATGTTCTGGGGAAGCCTGCAGGCAGCCCTGCCTCTCCTCCAAACCTCTCCAGGTCTCCTTTGAAAGGAGCATCGGCAACCTTGATCCTCCTCCTCCACTAGCCCAGGCACTCACTGCAAACTTCTCCAGCGCGGGGAACCGGGGGTGGAGGTGCCAGGCAGAGCGGGAGGGCTGGGGAGCCAGGCTCAGCGGATAATTGCCGAAGAAACAGGGAAGAGAAACGAGGAGGAGATGGCACGGAAGGGTGGGAGTTTTCTTTGGGGGAACAGCTGCAGCTCGGGGCTGGCGCTTGGCTAATCAGTGTGGCATGGAGGAGACTGCAGATGAGACCTCTCTTCTGCTACCGAAGGTTTATGGGCTGGGGGTCAGGGGATGGGCTTGCAGACTGGGGTCTCCTCCCTTCCCGCATCCTTTGGATGGAAAAGGATCACAGAATCACAGAATGACAGGGGTTGGAAGAGACCTCTAGAGATCATCTAGTCCAACCCCCCTGCTAGAGCAGGCTCACCTATAGCAGGTTGCACAGGGTGGCATCCAGGTGGGGTCCGGAATGTCTCCAGAGTTGGAGACTCCACCACCTCTCTGGGCAGCCTCTTCCAGTGCTCAGCCACCCTCAAAGTAAAGTTTTTCCTCATGTTGACATGGAATTTCCTGTGCTCCAGTTAGTGCCCATTGCCCCTTGTCCTGTCACTGGGCACCACTGGAAAAAGTCTGGTCCCATCCTCTTGATGCCCGCCCTTTGGATATTGATAAGCGTTGATGAGATCCCCTCTCAGTCTTCTCTTCTTCAGGCTGAACAGACCCAAGTCCCTCAGCCTTTCCTTAGAAGAAAGATGTACCAGTCCCCTGATCATCTTCATAGCCCTCCGCCGGACTCTCTCCAGTAGTTCCTTGTCTTTCTTGAACTGGGGAGCCCAGAACTGGACACAGCACTTCAGATGGGGCCTCACCAGGGCAGGGCAGAGGGGGAGGATGACCTCCCTCGACCTGTGGCCACACTCTTTTTGATGCCCCCCAGGATGCCATTGGCCTTCTTGGCCACAAGGGCACATCGCTGGCTCAAAAGGATGGTGAACCCCAGTATGCCGTCGCCACCAGCTTGTCCCCGCCCTGGTGCCAGGCTCTGGCTGTCTTTGAGGGGTTTTGGTGCTCCTTGGGGTCTCCCTGCCAGCGTGCAAGTTAAATAGATTTAATTGCTATTGCTCATACACCACCTTTCTCCTCTCCAAGGGACGGCCCGTAGTGCCATTGGCTCTCCCTGTGCAGATCTGCAGTAGGCTACCTGCCGCGCATTTGCTGTCTTCTCCAACTCTGGGATGAAGTGTGGGGTTATTTAAGCTGTTATTATTCTTTCTGGGCCATTTTCTTGGTTTATAGGGGAAAGGCAAAACAATTACCCCCAAACCCACCAAATAAAAGCAACTTGCGGTGCAATGAAGTGCCGGGACCAGTGTGTGCAACTTTGGGAATGTAAATCTGTGTGTGTAAACCTTCCCAGGTAAAGTGTGTCGGTTTGGGGTGGGTTTTTTTTTTGTTTGGTTTTTTTTTTTTTTTTTTTTTTTTTTATTTTTGAAGA
>VFFE01007222.1:69798-88521 GCA_008921705.1 Burhinus oedicnemus
GGGCATGCCCAGAACAGCATGGGGCATTGAGCGGAAACCTAAATTTAAATGTTAAAAAGCTTTTGTTCATTACTGGTGGCATTTCCTCTCCCTCCCCATTTGTCACTTGGAGCGGAGCTGTGACTCTTTTAATATCAAACAAATAATAAGCTCCCTCTAAAGTGATTTTTCTGACAAGGAGCTCAATATATTAAACTTTATCTATATTTTAATAGCCAATTTCACACCAAACTGCCTTCTTAATAATGTATTTACCACCTGGGGATATTATTCCAACCCATCTGGAAAGAATTGGAAATTAACTGTCCCTAAACTGAGTCTGTGTGTGCTTTAGATGCAGCGGAGATAACAGCGGTGTCATTCCTAGGGGAAGTGGGGGAGGAAGCTCATCACGCACCGAGCAAAATGTCAGCAGCAAAGGCAATAGCTGGCGGGGAAACCAGCCCTCTCCTTTTTGCAACCCAGAGCCCACCTCAGGAATATTCAGCTGCTCGGAGAGCAGCCAACAGCACCTCAAGGGCCTCTCCTGCTGCCTGGTAAGAGCGGCGGGTTTTGGTTTCCAAGGATGCAAGGTGGATGCAGGGCTCGGGGGAACGCCAGCATCACGCTGGGCACTGCCGCTGGTCGCCTGCCACCGCCATGTTGGGACCCCGCTGCTGCAAGTGGGCACCCGAAGGATGGGAAAAAGCTGTGTTTCCCCAAGCCGGTTGCTACTAATGGGAATTAACCTTCGTCAGGCAGCGCTTTTAACTTGCTCCATTTCAGAGCAGTCGTCTCCGGGTCTCTCTGATCCCATCTGAACTCACATTGATGCAGCCTAGGCAAACCGCAGCATCCGCTCTCCATGTGTACATGCAGGCACGTGTGTTTGGAAAATACCATTCTGTTTAGTCAAAGTCTTATATACAGTTATTGTTGCTATTCATTTACTTCCTACGGTTTCAAGGCATCAACCAGTTCGCCTCCCTTGGCTCTAGGTACTGTGTGAAAAAATATGGGATGGTCCCAAACCTGCAGAACCGATGTCCCCTCCGGACCGAAAGCCAGGCAAGAGGAAATACCTCTTGTGGCTCTTTTGCCCTCAAAATAAGAGAGTGTCAGTGTGCGTAGTCCAGAGAGCAGGGTCATCCTAACCACGGCTTGCCAAGCTGGGCTTAAATCAGATTGTGCCAGTATTTTTTATCAAATATAAGCCTGTCAAGGTCTGTCTAGGTGATGTTACTCATTCCTGAGCCCTGCAGAGCATCCCTGGTCTCCGTTTCACGGCGGTGAGGGGATGTCAGGGATGGCATTGCATGGAAGTGAACTTTTCATTTCCTTCCCCAGCAAAAAGCCCTTCCCAAGCCTTCCCGAGGGTGTTGGCCAGGGGAAAACTGGCTCTTCGGATCAGGGCTGTTGGGTTTTTATGCTGGTGTGCAGTTACTTACTGGATTGGGGATGGGTGATGAAGGGTTTGCAGTGCGCCAGCATCCCTGTCAGCATCCCCTCTGTGCGGTGCGGCAGCAGAGACCTCCCTTGCTTCCCTCTCCTTGGCAGAAAAATCGCAAAGAATTTTGCTGTTTTAAAGTTTTGTTTGAATGTGACTGTGTTGGGAGGTTTGTTTTTATTATTCATACGTTTCTATGAGATGTCACCGGCACCAAAGCAGATTAATCCTTGCAATGTTTCCTTTTGTTTTTAAAATAATTAAGGGCAGCTGCTACTTAAAGTCAACTAAAACATCCTAGTTTTAGATAAAAGTGCCTTGTGTTTGTTGTTGTAATGAAGCAGTTTGACATGGAGTTGAAAGTCTCTGCTGTTTGTGTTGTAAAAACTGGTTTTGACGCCATTTTTGAACAATGTCAAACTGTTTCCTTACATTTTGAACAAGACGTGCTTTGATCTAGGAAAAAAACCCCAAGATGTCTCAATCAGAATGAAGCAGCAGCAACCCTTAATGATTTTAAAATAGGATCAAATTGTAAAATGTTTCAATCATTATGTTATGTCACATAATGACATCCTTGTAGCTGTGCTGTGTGATGCTCAGCGTTGCATTTAGCATCGTGAAATGTTGTAGAAATAATTCAAAATAATCTAAAATGCTGAAATGAAATACTGAAATTGCAAAGCGACTCTTTAAAGTGTCAAAAGAAAATTCTAGTTTCTGGCATTTTTGGAGTTGCTGAGCTTGTTGGAAGAAAGTGTGAGGGCGCTTTTGTATTTTTTCATTCTGAAACCGAACAAAAACAAAGCGTGGAGAAGTTGAAAGCCCCTTGTGAAATGGAAATTCTTCAAATCGACCCATTTTAGCTCCCATCCTGTACTGCTCCAGCGGAACGCTGGGGAGAAGGAGCGGGGCTTTCCAGGCTGCGGCAGCACCCAGCCCTTGCAGATCAGGACCAAATTGTTTTCCGATGGGATTGGGAAGTGATGTGGTGTTTGCACATCCCTGAGCTAAACCAGGCGCTTTTGGGTACCTTTATTCTTTCGCTGCTTTTGCAATTTCCCGTCGGAGGTGCTGGGAGGGGAGGGATGCCACTTGCGGAGGGATGGAGACACCAGGGTTGGGGTTTGCATCCTGTGAGGTCCAAAGAGCTTGGGCACCGTGGTACCCAGGTCCTCAGGGACTTCCGCAGTGTTGCTGTCGAGCATCTGGGAGGAGGGTGGGAGGGAAGTGATGGTCACCTCTGCGGTCCCCAAATCGTCAGCTAAGCACGGAGACGGCGTGTGACAGCCAGGTCAAGGAGGAGAGGTGCATAAAGGCTGCTTTAATTCTGCCGGGGGAGGATATGAGCGCTGACAGTTACCTGGGGACCCTGAGATACCAGAATCCCTAACTTAATCAGACAGATAACGGGAGCAGCTAGAGATGAGGCAGGAGCAGGAACCGCCTAACAATAGGAGCCAGCCCCCCCGGGCCCCTGTGCTGCGACTGAGATAATAAACTATATAAAAATCTGTCACCGTGCGATAAGTGATGAATTAGAATCAATTATATGTTTAAAATAATAGACCTCCCCACGGTGTTACCCTCCAGAACAGTGATGGCTTCTGCCTGGGCTTGGCGGCGGTGATGCCAGGCTTGCTGGCACCATCACTGGTGGGACTGGGACACCTTGTGCAGGCGGCTTTGCAGCGCCGGGGAGCTCGGCACGGTGGCAGGTGAGATCAAAACTGGCAGCCGAGCTTTTGGCATTGAATTTTGCATTTTCTCCCGGTCTCAGCAGAGCCACGCAGCACATGGAGGCAGCCAGCTTGTGCGGTGCCCGCAGTGGGGCATGCCTGATGCAGGGACCTCCAGCCCCACTGTAATCACTGGGGTTGGAAGGGACCTCTGGAGATCATCCAGTCCAACCCCCCTGCCACAGCAGGCTCACCTACAGCAGGTTGCACAGGGTGGCGTCCAGGCACCTTTGGGATGTCTCCAGAGTCAGAGACTACACCACCTCTCTGGGCAGCCTCTTCCAGGGCTCGGCCACCCTCAAAGTCAACAAGTTCCTCCTCATGTTCAGATGGAACTTCCTAGGTTCCAGTTTGTGTCCGTTACCTCTTGTCCTATCACTGGGCACCACTGAAAAAAGACTGGTCCCATCCTTCTGGCACCCTCCCTTTAAGCATTTGTAAGCATTGATGAGACCCCCCCTCAGGCTTCTCCAGACTAGAAAGACCCAAGTCCCTCAGCCTTTCCTCAGAAGAAAGATGTTCCAGTCCCTGATCATCTTTGTAGCCTGTCCCATCTCCAGCAGTTCCCTGTCCTTCTTGAACTGGGGAGCCCAGATCGGTATTTGTAGATTTTTTTTAAGAGGTTTACCATTTTCTTGCGTTATCGGCCGCTTCATGCGGGTGGCCTTGCTGCTGCTGCTCCCTGTGTGGAGCAGCTATTTCCGAGCCGCTGAGTGCTGTTCTGCTAAATGACGCCACTTGAGTGTGTTTTTCCCCTCCTGCAGATGCCAGGAGGACAGTCCAAGGTGCGAAAATGCAAGATTAACTCCATGAATCATCCATGGAATGATGCAGGCTTAGTTTGTGAGTACTGGGCTGGCAGGAGGGGAAAGCGTCCAAACTTGACCAGCCCATTGCTGCACGTTGGATGCGGTGGTTGGCAAACCCTCCCATCAGAGATCTTGCAGGGCGGTAGAAAGAGCGTGCCTGTCCAGCCTGGGCAAATTTAAGTTGAAAACAGAGATATTTGGTCTTTCGATGATGCTGGTTGCAAAAGGGGCTCAGGAGGAGGACCGGGGCTTGGATGAACATCTCACCTGGAGGTGGCAGTTGTGTTTATGAGTTGGTCTAGTTGTTTTGGTGAGGATCGGACTCCTGTGCTTGGTTTTCCTCCAGAAGCTATGGCACTGTAGCTTGTCATGGACTCACTGCAAAGGGCTTTGAGGCCACCGGGCTCAATTTGTGTCCTTCCTGGGCACGTTTCCAAACCCAGCCTTTTCAAACAAACATGCAGCCCTGCTCAGGTGTTCTCAGGTGGTTTTGCAAAGATGGATATTGCTCTGATAGACGTTGATATTTTTCACCCCGAACACAAAGGCTGCCTGCAGCCATCCTCCAGCTGCATCCCTTTCTTTCCATAAGCTGGGGGGTTTCCCAGCTCCCTGCACTGACGGGAGGGAAAATACTCCTTGTGCATCGCAAGTTGAATTGGAAACCCGTGCCTAGCCTGGGTTGCTTTATTATTTTGTTAAATAGCACAAGTTGCAGCCATAAAGCCCCTGGAAGCCTGTGCTAAGCAGGGGCGCTGGGACCAGTGCTAATGGATTGAAGTGAGCGGCTCACCAGCCACAGGGGCGCCCTGGGATTTCCCTTTTGAATCTTATTTACATTCGGACTAACAATAGCTCCCAAGCTTGGCTATAAATAATTTCTAGGAAAGAGTTGCCTAATTAAACGTACAGCAGCAAAGAAAGTACTTTTAACCACAAGGCTGGTGTCCTAATGAACGTAATCACTGGATGGGGACAGCTTAGGAAACAGAACTTGACATCTCCCGGCGGAGGCAGAGAGATGGAGGGGAAACATACTTGGGGAGAATTCCCAATCAATATTTAATTGCGTAGCATGTAATCTGCCTTAGTATTTTTTAAAATAAAATTAAAGCCCCACAGAAACTGGAGGACCTTTAAAGCAGATTTGAGGAGGGGGAGCCTCTTTTTTTACAGCTGTCTGGGGAGGGAACAACATCTAACTGCTCCTGTAGGCATGCAAATTGTTCTGTAGTTGGCAAAACAGTGTGACTGCAGGCTTTGACGGCATGGATTTACAGCCTTCCCCATTCACCGCCGTCTTCCTCCTCTCCCGGTGCCTCAGTTTTGTTGTCTGTAAGCGAGGAATGCAGAAATCCCCCTGGATCTCACAGATGTCCAGCTGGAGTTTGCATCTGGAAAGCATTTTTGAGAATGAGAAGTCAAGTTATCCATAACCAGCCCTGTGCCACGGTGATGTATGGCAAAAAGACAACCGGAGAGCTGGTGGGATTGGGTGATGGGCAGAAGGTGTGTGCTCCGAAGAGATGGGCAGGTAGATCCAGGTCAAGCTTGAGAGAGAGAAGCTCTTGGGCAGGTTTTGGCTGCACGTAGGAGCAGGCAATGGTGTAAATCCCTGAGGAGCGGCTGGTCCCTTGCGGGATGGACCAGTGTTTAGTATGGCAGTGTGTCCCCGTCTCTGTGAAGTGTCACACCAGGTGCTGGTGAGCCGTTGGGAGCAATCCGGCGTGCAAAGGCGTCTAGGGGCTGTCCTGCCCAGGGAGCGGTGCTGTGGCTGGGGCAGTGCAAGAGATGTGCGTGTAGGTAGGGAGTGATGGGAAACTACCCATGGCCGGTGCCCTTCGGGTTTATAATGGACTCAAAGCCTGTGTCTAGGGGTAAAATACAGCAGGGCAGCGAAGCTGGTGAGGGGTCTGGAGCACAGCTCTTGTGAGGAGCGGCTGAGGGAACTGGAGTTGTTCAGCCTGGAGAAGAGGAGGCTGAGGGGAGACCTTATTGCTTTCTACAGCTACCTGAAAAGGACGTTGGAGTGAGGTGGGGGTTGGCCTCTTCTCCCAAGTAACAAGTGGTAGGACAAGAGGAAACGGCGTCAAGTTGCGCCAGGGGAGGTTTAGGCTGGATATTAGTAAAGATTCCTTCACTGAAAGGGTCATCAAACATTGGAACAGGCTGCCCAGGGCAGCGGTGGAGTCACCATCCCTGGAGGTGTTCAAAAGCCATGCAGACATGGTGCTGAGGGACATAGTTTAATGGTAACTTGATCTTAAAGATCTCTTCCACCCAAAACAATTCGCTGATTCTAGGGCAGCTCACTGGCAGCCTGTGCATGCTGGCATGCACCCTGCGGAGTGTTTGGGCTTCCCTGAAGACTCAGACACAAAATAAGGGAGCCAACTGATGTGAATTGCTGCACTTCCAGTTGGAGCAGAGATGCTGATTTAGGCCGGTGGGGCCATAGTATCTTCGAGCATGGAGGAGGATTTGGGAATAATGAAGCCCTGAAATGCATTTTCCCCTGGTTTGTGGTGGTGACCCGGGCAGGGAGATGCAGAGGATGGACAGTGGTGGGATGTGGTATCTCTTCTGCCTGTTGCAGCTCAGACTGCACCACCAGCCCTTGCTCCGTCCCTGGAGAAAATACTCCAGCTCTGCTGCGATTAATCTAATCGGCCACTGGATGTCAATGTTGCCTCATCCAATTACAAGTGGGGAAGTACTGGATCTTCAGAAAGGGGGAGAAAATGCTTCTGTCAGAATAGCGGAGGTTGGATGTTGTTTTCTTCTGCAAAGTTGGCTATCAAGCACTGTAGGGCCATGTATGAAGATGCTGAGGAGGAACCAGTCATTGCTCTTGTTTTGCTCAGCCAGGGAGGGATTTGATCCAGTCTGTGTAAAGACTAAACCCTGATTGGGGACAAATAGCCTCAGCAGAATGAAAAAAACCTGATACAAAAACGTATCCTCTTCTTTGAGGCACAGCTCGGTGCGTGCTGAGTTGTCGGTGGTTGGCATCAGGCCCGTATGTGATGTTCAGGAGGACGGTGATGTATCATCTCCTGTGGAGCTGTGTGCAAGGAAGGTTTTGAGGACACGTAGTCAGAAAATACAGCTCTAGAAGGGGAGGGTTCTCGGCAGCGTGCAAAAGCAGACCTGGATTTAAACGTTGCAGCTTGGCCTCCTGTCTGTTATCCATCTTCTAGTCAGTCGCGGGGAAGCAGAGACAGCAGCTGCATCCTGCCAAGATTCATGATCAAGAATGCCTCTCCCCCACCTCCTCTCTCCCTTCGACAAAGATTTTTAAATCCAGGCCCCGGGTTGGGAAGCAGGTGCGGCAGCTGGCCTCTCCAGCCTATTTGTATGCCCAGATGGGACATCTCTGGGGAGAAACCAAGTCCTTGGGAAACTGGGAGCCCTGGTGCCGGGTCTATAGGTGTGGCCCTGATGGGATGAGCAAGGATGTGGTGAGATGGGTCTGGAGTCCTCTCCTATGCACTCTGTGGCATAAAACCACTTCATACAGTCCTCCCCACAAGGAAGATGTGGGGTTGCAGCAGCTGTGCATGCTCTTTGCTTGGGTAGGCCATCCTTGGCAGCCAGAGCTGGGGCTAATGAGGGCTCCTTGCCGTCCCTTGCACCTCTGCGGCGGTTAAAGGCAGGACATTGCTCCCCTAAGCTCTCAGCCCGCTGCCTTTCTTTCCTAGCAGTAAAGGGGAAGGAAAATGGGACTTGAGGTTTCCTTCCCTTTGGAATTATTCGCCCCCCCTTCCGCATTGCATTCATTTGGGCGCGTTAATATCTCAAATTTAATGATAAGTCTAACGGAATTAATTTATAAGATAAATAAGATGTTATTAGTACATTAGTAGCAAAAAATGTGCAAGGACACTGCTAATCTAAGGTGAAAATGCCTTCCTGAGTGAAATTTAATTAGCAGATTGTGTTCTATTAGTGACTTTTATGGGGAGTTCATGAAAATGAATACAAATATGAGCCAGGCAGCCTCTCCTGTGAAGTGAGAGCCTTGCTAACCTACCCTCCCTCTCCCCGCCACGCTGCTGCCACCAGAGGAAAACACTGGCATGTGTCCTCTCACCTTGGCAGAAGAGGACTTTCTGGAGGCAGAAGGGCGGCCTGTGGCCACCTTGCAGCTTAGGGTTGTGGTTGGAGGGCAGCAAGCCTGGGTGGCAGGTGAAATAAGTGTGCTCACAGCCAGTGAAATGGGGTGGGGGTGGCTCAGAAATGTCCCCATCTTTTCCCTCTGCCTGAGCAAGCGGCTGGTGGGGAGCTGCTCTTCCATGACAAGAACAACGACGGTGGTGGAGATCTCCCTTGATGCTTTGAATTTTCTGCCTAGCCAGATGTCCTGCAGCGGTCAGCACTGGTAGTGGAGGATGCTGGGTCCTGCGCAGGGTCCATCGCAGAGATTCAGCATCACGCTGCCATGTGCTGGCAGACCTCTGCATTCCTGCAAGCCTGTCGGCACGCGGTAGCTGCAGGGGAATGGATCCCGTCCAAGAACATCATACATCTTTTAAAGACTTATGGTCCCCTAGCAAGCCAGAGGGTGTTGTGCAGCTGTTACTGCCAGGCCGTGCTGGAGTCACACACTGTGGAGATGTGCTGGTGTCCCTTTTCCTCCCAGCTCACCTTGCAGAGCCAGCGCAGTGGGGACTCCCACGTGAAGGAGCTCTGGAGGTGACATTGATGGGTCTTCCTAGGTTTTGTGCTAAAACACCAGCACTTGGGGTGTTTCTGGAGCTGGAAAGCATGTGGTTTCAGGACCTTGGAGGTGACTTAAGAAGGAAAAACATCTTGGCATCAGCAACAAAAAAAATAGGAAATAAATAAAAGGCATCTCTGTTCTCAGTCTTTCCTGGGAAGACTGTCTTGTATACACTGCTTTGGGAGTAGCTGTCACTGTGGCATAACCTCTTCTGCTTGATCTAGGACCTTCTGGTCCCGGTCAGTGTGTGGCTAAGGGAGATATCCCTTGGTGATGCTGCTAGCTCCTTGCTCCTGGGACCAAAATCCAGGGTGAGATTCTGCCTCAGTCAAAACCTGTAGCAAAACTGCCATTGACTCTGGGATGGCTGGGAGGTCTGGACACCATGCAACAGGCTGCCCATGCAGTCTCTGACAGTGCTTGTTGAGGGTGTTGGAGCTCCAGAGGAACAGCGAGAGGCTTTGTGCACTGAGAAGTAGTGTAAGAGCAGTCGCCTGCCCCTTAACAGACCTGCCCCATCCCTTGTATTCATGCGGAATGGATCCAGTGACCCCTGCCAGGCTTTTGAGGCTGGGGGAGAATCCATTAGTTACCGCTGCCAATGTAGGAGGCGTCTGGTGGCAGTTCAGAAGTTCCTTCCCTGCCAACTGTGGGTGCAGGATCCAGCTCTTGCTGATTTCTTTGCTGAACAGAGGCAGAACAGCGAAGCAAATGCATGGGGAGTCATTACTCATGCAGATGATCCTCACAATTCAATAGAGGTAATTAGGAGAATGATGGAGGAAATTAGCACTTTCTGTGGGTTTATTAATATTAATAAAATGATTCCATGGTTAAAAATAATAATAATAATAATATTAATAAAATAAATACAAAACTGCAGAAGAGCTCTGCCCAGCTACTAAATACCAGTCTGCTCCAGGCAGTGATCAACCAGCAGCTTGAATTAGTCTTCAGAGACAAGGTTTTTTTGCCCTCTCTAAAGGTGTTATCACAGAAGTCAGAACGGATTGAGGCGTATCTGGGCTCATTTCTTTTTTCCCCACTTTTGTCTTCCCCGTTAGCAAGAAGAGCTGAAGCTCAGCAGATCCTTAAGACATTGGAAAGTTGAGTGGCTTGGCTTTAGCATGCCAACAGTCTTGAAAATAGGAGTTTTTCTGAGAAGTGCCTCTGATGCCCGTTGTCCTCCTGCTTCTTCACCTGCTTTGTCTGTAGTTGTCCTAGCAAAGAAAATATTCCCACAGTATTACACCAGAAGCTTGGTGTAATGTGGCTTCCTGGGTCTGCCATGAAGATCCATTTCCAGGTTGCCCTCTTGGTTGCGTTTCCCATTCCCTCTCGTATCGATCGCAGCAGAGGACTGCGGACCACTGCCACTGATGTGCAGCGTGGCCTTGGGAGCTGGCTGCTCTCCGGGCTTCTGGCGTGCCAGATAATGCTGCAGTATTTGGGGGAAGTTATTTGCAGAGGGTGAGGAGATTATCAAATTAAAGCTAGCACAGAATGTTATTAATGAAAATACATGACAAATACATTTAAACATGTAAAAATTTAATTAGAATTTGTATTATTAAAATACTGCTAAAAGTGCTTTCTGAAGCCCTCTGCTTTCTTTTGAGATCAAGACTTTTTCAGTTTCTTGCATGCTAAGAGGAGGATTTGGGGTGAGGAAAGGAATAATTGGTACCAAGTGGTTTCTGCAGAGGGCACTGGGTCTTTTGCCTTGGATCTTGGATCACAAAATCACAGAATGGTTAGAGTCGGAAGGGACCTTAAAGACCATCTCATTCCAACCCCCCTGCCATGGGCAAGGACACGTCCCACTAGACCAGGTTGCTCGAAGCCCCGTCCAACCTGGCCTTGAACCACCTCCAGGGATGGGGCAGTCACAGCTTCTCTGGGCAACCTGGGCCAGTGTCTCACCACCCTCAGAGTGACAAATGTCTTGCTGAGATCTAATCTAAACCTCTCCTCTTCCAGTTTGAAGCCATCATCCCTCGTCCTATCACTACATGCAGGATGCTGTACCCATGGGAATACCTGGCTGGACTTGATTCCTTTAGGAAGTCATTAATGGGGGTTTGCAGTCATGAAAGCACTTCTTTGCTGGCCAGGAGGGACATCTGGAGAGGTTCGATGTTGGCCTGGGGGCTGTGCTTTACTCTGAGGATGGTGGAGGATGGCAGCAAGCTATCGGCACCGCTGGGAAGGGCAGGAAAGAGACAGGATGGGCTGTTGGACTTGTGACCCCTTCTCCATCCGTGGGAGATGCATGCACTGAAAAAACTTACTAGGAGAGCAAAGAAAAGGTGCTCTGAGGTCCTAAGCCGTGTGCTCTGTGCCCTTTCTTCCTTGGCACACCTAGCATCTCCCTGCTTGGGGCATCGGGGAGCGGCTCTGCTTGTTTTCACTCAGCGGGGAGCTGGAAATATGTTGGTAACAGCTCCCTCCTGGCTGACCTGATTGCATTTGCGCTCCCGAGTTAGAGATGCCGATGTGGTGGGTGGTACCAATTCCCAGAGCCTTCTCCATCCATCTTTATTTAAATGGGAAAAGATCAGAGCGGTTGAACCCGTTGCTTTAATGATAGATTCCATTATATTAAATGATAATTGCAAAAAATCAGTTTCTATAATTAAAATAAAGCCCCTCACAGCTAGATGTGGTGGCTTTCTGCTAGTGCTTTACGTGTGATCTCCATCTTATCGCTGAGGATCCTCACGTCCTGCCTGCTCCCGGGTTGCATGCAGGTGGCAAGAGCATCCAGTGCAACAGCTCTGGGATGGGGAGCCAGATGGGTTTCCCTCTCCTGTCCGCTCGTGTCTTGGGAGCCATGCCCAGGGCCATATATCCTGCGCTGATGGTGGCAGACCCGGCGAGCATTTCCATTCCGGAGGAATTTGCAGGGCTGGCAGTTTTAAGGGAGAGCAGGGGAAAGCAACCCTATCTCCCAACTTGTAAATTAAGCAGATCTGGTCAGGAACTGTCACCGCAGGAGAAGAAATATGAAACCTCTGGGGTCGTGTATGCAGAGTAATTTTTCTGACTGTAACTCTACTTAAAAGTAAGGATATGATGAAAATGCTTAGAGCATTTTAAATGGACCCAGCAGAGATCTGATTCAGCTCCTGTGAAGTCTGTACAGACGTTATTGGGTGTTGGCTTACTCTAAACTCGCTAACACCAGATTTTAGTGCGTGACAGAGAAATAAATTGGTTCCTTCTCCTTATTAACTGAAAATATTCTTAGATGGAGAAGCAATACTCTTTTTTTTTTTTTCAGTTTTGGTGGGTTGTGGTGCAGGAGAGTGAAGAGTTTGGTAATGTTGAGGCAAGGCATGGGGGTGCTTGCTCCCCGCCTGGATCCAGGGTGCGAGTGGGCTCCACACCAAACTCAGCATGGGTCAGGTCTCCAAGTGATGGAAACCCCCCAGAGATGAAGCTGACCTTGGAAGGTGTCCAAGGATGTCTGCGTGTTTGTCGGGCTCCCTGCAAGGACACAAACTGGCCGTGGGAGGCTCATTTTTAGGAGATTTGAAAAGAAGAATGGGAACTTCACAAAAGCTCAGAAGGTAACCCAACATGAGTGCGTCAAGGCAGAAGCAGACTGCTGGGCTCACCGGGGTGGTGGTGGACAAAGCGAGGGGCACCACGTTGCTCCTCGGTCCATGTCTTGTGAGGTTTGTGGAGCCATTCGGGACATGGCAAAGTGCCGTGCTTCTCTTGTGCCACGAGGCAGAAGGAAGGTTTCAGAGCTCACCTCTGTCTCCACACAATTACTTCCCTCTCCATGGTGGTGCTCCTGCTTCCCTTGGCCATTCTTGCTGAAATGGGATGTCTGGACCAGGCACATCATCCCAGGCAGCAAATGGAATTCCCTTGGTTTTATTTGGAGGAATGCAGATAGGGCACAGTGCGCTCCATCGTGATGTGGTTCAGTGAAGAAAGATGTGTCAGCTGGCCACGGGACCTTCCTTCTCCATCAGGCATCCTGTTTCAGGGGAGGTTTTTTAAGTGCCCAGGTTGTGGCCGCAATAGGTAGATAACGAGGGAAGTTGCTGCTTTTCTACTGTTTTTTTCAGGAGTGTAGGGAATGCCCCAAATCATTGCCTCCTAAGAAATTTAATAAAGCTGAGTTTAGTGGCTGACTGAAGACCGGGCAACTGTGAGCATGTTTGCCTATTCCTCCATGAAAAGTACCATCGGGATATTCAGGATTGTGGTGAGATGGGAGGAGATTTGAAGGGAGAGGAGAGTGAAAGGCCACCCCAGCTTTCCCCTCTCTTCCCCCTCCCCTGGATTTCAGCGGTGTGAGATCTTCACCCCGTGCGTAGGAAACAATATCTTGGAGGAGCCTTGAAGCCATTTGTTTTCCATTTAATTGGCTAGTGGGGAGAAAATAACGAAGGGAAGTCATGCAGGGGAAGTTCTCATCAGTGCTGTTTTTGGCAACAGAGTCACAACATCCTAAATTTATTTATTTAATTGCATTATTAAAAGTATAAATAAAAATAAATCCAGGAGAGCAGCCGGATCTATGCTTTGCATCTCTGAAATAGAACCATAAATGCCATGGAGCACTGGGGGAATGATTTATTAGCCTGTTATCGTGAGTGACTGGGACGCTTTCGATGGAGTCCTTGCTAATTTCTAACAGCTGCATTAAATCACAGATGCTATCAGCTATTATAAAATAATCACCCAGCGGTCCACGAACCAGCAGGAGCCCAGGGTCAGCGCTGGAGCCCTTCATTTGTTTCACATCCCAGCCCCTCCGATCCCTGCGAGGGTGGGAAATAAATAGGACTCGTAGTGGCCTCATTTTATCATCCGGGAGTTGACGATAAATAAAACCTCTATAAACCTTTTTCTAAAAGGAGTTCGGCCTGGAATTTGCAATGAGAGGAAACCTTGTTTTGTGCTTAAATATGGCTGTGTGATGTCAGGGCTCCTGGGTCCTATTTCTGGCTCTGAAAGGGAGCCTGCCTTTGCTGATTTATCAGGCAGAGGGAGGATTTCAGGGTTTCGGCTGCGGACAGGGCTGGAAGGAAGAAGAGAGAAGGTCCTGTGGCAGTTAGGGACGTCTGTCTCGGCTTCTCCGCCTTCACTGCTGTTTCAGACAAGTCACTTAAATTTCCCTACAGCTCGACTGCCTTCCTCTCGCTTGACAAATAACGTGTATGTTTACGTGGCTGGGCTCCGGAGGGGGTTAATACTTGGCCTGGAAATCTCTTTAGAAGTGCCAATTTGTAGCGACAGAGAAACAACGATGAATAGGAGAGCCAGCAAGGGCCAGAAGAAGTGAGCAAGCGGCTGCTTATCAGGATGGTGGCTTGCAGAGCCAGCTGCAATAGCAGGGAGAGTTTTAAAGGGTGAAGGAGATGGGAGGGGGAGGAAAAAAATACAAAACCCCACCACAAATAAATAAAAATAAAGCAGTTAGGAAGAAAACGCTGCCCATCTGCAGCGCGCGTGTTTTTCTTGACAGTTGCGCTTTATGTTAGAACAGGCGCTTAACGTGAAAAATGCTGGCTTTAATAACAACGTATGGGGGGGAGATGGGGGCTGGGTGGGTGAGCGACGGAGCAGCTCGGGCTCATCGTGTTGTTGGACACTCTTACCCGGGGACGAATGGCCCTGGGGTCTTGCACTGACCCTGTGGAGCCTGGGGAGATCATTTTGGACCTGGTGCCTGCTTTTTTGGGAACCCTCGTGGGTTTGCAGCGATGTGTCCTTGTTTGAATCAGTGAGGTGGGGAAAAAAGGGGCTTTGCTCTGAATATGATAGAAGGAGCCTCAGGGCTATTGGTTGGTGGAGGAACCAGCTCCTGGTGGCAACCTTGGTTGCTCCAAGACCCATGTGTCCGTGGGAAATGGTGCATGTTGGAGGGACCCTGGGCTTCCAGCGTGGCCTTGGGCAGGTCTCTTATTTCTCCAAAGTTATTTGGGTTCCTTTGTCTTTTCCTACCTCGTTATTCTCCCTGCAAAATGGCATAATGGGCTTTGCGGCTTGCAGGTTGTTTCCTCACTGCGGTATGGGAGATTGTCGGGTTGTCAGCAACCTGGAGATAGCAGGGATTGCTGACAGTGAGCAGAACTGAGTCAGTGCCGCGTACAGAAACCTTGCTCAGCCTTTGAAACTGCAGTCAAACCCTCCCCCAAGGTTACTCTTGCTCATAAAGCACGCTTAGTTTTGTTTGCTGCAAGCTGAGTTTTTAATCCCAGAATCCAGGCAGACCCCAGCTTTGAAGAGAATTGGGTTGGAGTCAGAAGTGAATGGCTCAGACCAGGCCGACTCTAAAAGATGAATTAAAACTGACCCAGGGAGATGGAGATGTTCACATCCACACCCCGGCTTTGCAACTTGCATATTTATCTGGTTGTGCGCGATACCACTGGGAATAAATCAGCAGCAAGACACGCGCGGAGCAGATACCCTGGCTCGGATAGCGGGGGACCTGCACTGGCGTTCAAATCAAGCTCCCGGGGAAGTTTTCCAAAGCTTGCGGGAACCGAGATCCTTCCCTCACCTAATGTTTTTTTCCCTCACTTCAGCCCTTAGAAGTGAGAATTTCAAAGGTGAAAAAAACATCATCTGCACTGGCCACAGAGGGGAAAGACGGAAAATGCTGAGAATTTTTATTTCTCCTGGGACTTGCAGCCCGCGAAGCCCAGGTAGTTCAGACAGGCTGGGAATAAGCATTTAGACCTTCATCTGCTTAACGCGACGGCCAAACCTGCCATGGCAAGCATGCTGGGGCAAGGATGGGGAAGGTGCTGCCATGGCGAGCATGCAGGGGCAAGGATGGGGAACATGCTGTCATGGTGAGCATGGCGGGGCAAGGATGGGGAACGTGCTGCCATGATGAGCATAGTGGGATAAGAATGGGGAACATGCTACCATGGTGAGCATGCAGGGGTAAGAATGGGGAATGTGCTGCCATGGCGAGCATGCTGGGGTAAGGATGGAGAGCATGCTGCCATGGCGAGCATGCAGGGGCAAGGATGGGGAACATGCTGCCGTGGCGAGCATGTAGTGGCAAGGATGGTGAGCATGCCGGGGCAAGGATGGGGAATGGGGGCGTTTTCCTCCCCCAGTTCTGCAGAGCCCTTACATGGGTCCCCTTTGCTCCCAGCCCTCGTGCCTCTTCCAGAAGGCAGGAGCTGAGAGCTGCCCCATCAGCAAGGTGTTTTGAAGGCTTGTGCACATCATCTGGTTGCCTTGGGAGAGGGTGTACATGTATAGGTGCAAAAATGAGCATGTCATGGCAGAGGCAGGCTGCTGGGCTTGCCCGAGGTGGTGGTGGACAGGGTGAGGGGTGCATTGCTCCGTGGTGAGAGCCATGGGGCCATTGGAGACCATCCCGCCCCAGAGAAGAGGGCTGTTTTGGAGGGGATGAGGGGTTGCGTGGTGGGCAGGTGGAGCACAGAGTGCAGTGCTTCAGCTCTTGTGCTGCAGGGCACAAGCCGTTGCTTGCAAGGGAGAGACAGCTTTTCAAGCTGCCGTTCATCTCTCTCTAATTAGGCATATTTTTCTCTTCCTCCCTCCCTCTTTATGTTTAAATCTTGCTGTTTTGGCCACTCTGCCGATACTGAGGCACGTCTGAGGTTGATGTGGGTTGGCAAACCCTGCTACCCTGTGTTGGAGCGGGGCTGTGCAGGGCACCAGGGCTTGCAGACAGTTGTGGCTGCACCACACAGAGATGGGTTTGCTGCTCAGCCCAGTGCTGGGGGATGCATGGTCTTCCTGCCTCTCACCATGGGATTAGGTTGTGTTGGCCCTGCCAGCTCCGAGGTGGGTGCCTGTCATGCCATCTAGGTGTGAAAAATATGAGTGCACATCAAGGAGAGCGGGTAGATAGGGTTTTCCTTTCTTTCACCTTCTGAATGTGTGCTGTGGCCAAGTTTCTGAGCCTCCCAGGACAGCCAAGAGCGTGGTGTTTCCCTCTTCCAGCATCTTGCGTAGGTGGCACAACTGCGCTCCGATCATTTCTACATCTCCATATTTTGTAAATAAGCCCAGAGGCTATGCGATGGCTTCGTATTTAGAAATAGGATAAACAGGGCTATGTGCTATCTATTTATTTGTTCTTTTATTCATTCAGTTAAGAGCTCGCAAAACACTTTGCAAGCATTTATGAAATGAGCCTTGTAATGGTCCCAGGAGAGGGAAGAAATGTTCCTGCTCCACTTGGCAGGCAAGGGAAGCTGAGGGGCTCTGAGAGGTTCACTGCATTTGCCCACGGTCAGGGCAAGACCGTAGATGCAGGAGTAAATGCTGGGTCCCATTTTCTATTTCTAGTCTGTAATGGCTGCAAAGACTCAAATGCACGTTTTGTGCCTGGGCTCAGCAATGCCAAGCCGTCTGTGATCAAGATCCTCTTTTCTGGTGTTTCTCCTGCTCCTGGACTGATTTGGGAAGGTGATTCTGCCTCCGCACCTTCTCCCAGTGAGAAGTCATTAGGTGGTACGTGAATATGGTACTAAACCCCATCAAACCCAGCCTGGCTCCTTTGCTGTCAGAGTGTGTTCCCATCTGCACATCTTTAACTCCTCCATCTCAGAGGTGCCTTCAAGCCTGTCCATGCTCCTGGCCCTTTGAACCTTGGGGTGGCCAGCGCCCTCATGGAGACCACCATCCTGTGCATGGCCTCCTCCAGGTTGCTCCTCCCTCTTCCCTCTCTCTGTCTTTGAGGTTGAGGTTCAGCTTGTGGCCCTTGAACATCTGCTGTGGCTTTTGCCAAACTCGGACCTCCACCTTCTGGCTCCTTCATAGGGGTTGGAGTGAACCTGAGATGCTCACGCGTGGTGGGGACCCAAGTGCCTTTCTCTAGGCTGGCAGGTGGTTTTGCACCCCCCATGGGCTCCCACCCCCCTGCACTCACTTTGGGGGCTACGGGGGGTGGTCCTTCGAGGTGGCAGTGAGGGGAAACGGGGCCATCGCACTGCCCCATGCTTGGCCGTGCTCCGAGCAGATGAGAGCCTGTGGGGGTGTGCAGCACTGCTGCCTTGTTTATAGCAGCTTGGCTGCCTCCGTTGTTCATAACCTACTTTCCCTCCCTTCCCTCTAAACAGGACTTCTGGCTGTGGGTGGATGAAGCAGTTCTTCCCCTGTCCCCCTTCCCCTGTCCCCTTTCCCCTGCAGCTCAGAGGGTTCAGAGCAAAAAAGGGCATTTTGCCCCCTCAAACCTGCCCGCCCTGCCCTTGTCTTGCAGGGGGACATGGACAAACAGGCTGTGGCCCCAGCAGCAGCCCACCCTACAGCTCTGTCCCCATGCCTGGTGGCTGTCCCCAGCAGCCCTCGAGCTGCCGCCTGCCTGTAATGCACGCACCGGTACCTGTACTGCGTTGAGCAACCCCACGATGGAAAACCGACATCCTTTGGGATGGTATGGAAGCAGGCAGTCTTTTAATTGCTGCTCCCTGTCCAAAGGGGCTTTGGCCTCATCCTGTGGAGGTGGGGGAAGACAAGCTGCTTCCCTCCCCTTTTCCCGTGGGTGCCGTGGGGCTGCAGCCTCCCATGTGCAGCGGATTGTCTGCCTGCCCCCTGTGATTACGGGGAAGGTAGGGACCACCTGTGTCCTCTGCCCAACTAAATTAGCCTTAATGGCTGTGCACTTGCACGTGTGTAGCCTTCCAGCCCTTCCCTTGCTTGTCCCAGAAAGCAGCAGAAGCTGTGGGTCCCCTCCAGTGCCCCCCCCAGCCAAGTGCTGCATCCCCCCACCCCAGCAGCGGGGTGACTGTAGACCCCCATCCTTGGACCAGGGCTCCATCCACCCCGAGGAAACCCAGCCTGAACTGAAGGTACTTCCCCACCCTGCACTTTTTCTTCTCTTCTTTCCTGCTCCCATTCCTTCCTTTTTGGCCCCGGTCTGATTTTTTTCCCTCTGCTTCTCAGGGATGTGGGAAATTTTGGCAATGGGCATCTGGAAGCAGGATGCTGGCAACACACTGTGTGATGCACTGGGGTTTTTGTTGCGCTGTTTGGCAATCAGCTGGCAATTTAATTTTTTTTTTTTTTTTTTTT
>VFFE01007222.1:109929-123444 GCA_008921705.1 Burhinus oedicnemus
CTGCCTTCCTAAATCTATAATGATAAACCAAGTTACAAGTTATTGGACGTTAATTACTAACTGATGATTAGAAACAGCAAGACATTTACCAGCCTCATCCCAGATATAATACAGCGTGTCCGTGCGCGCTGCAGAGCTAAACTGCGCTTACTGTCTCTTAATAATCAATGGGTGTTTAACATGCAATATTTGTCTAATTAGCACTAAATTAAATCCTCATTGACAACACTTCAGGGTAAGAGATCTGCATCAAATATGATGGATTAGACACGGAAGGGCTGTTATTGTAAGCAGGAGATGTGCGTGTCATTTGCTTTGCTTGTCATGGCTGGCACATGCCTCCCTGTGACTGTCAGCCCGGTCCTGGGGGGACTGGTGATGGAGTGATGTCTTGATGTTGGATTGACAGTCCGGGAGACCCTGGGTCTCTCTTTACTCAAGCTGTAGACACAAGCCAGCTCTTCCCAGCACCCTTCATAGAATCATTTAAGTTGGAAAAGACCTTTAAGATCATCTAGTCCAACCATTGACCCTACTCTACCAGGTCCGCTACTAAACCGTGTCTCCAAGCAGAAACTTCCCTGCTTCCATCCCCGCTCACCCGTGGATGTGCCTCCACCCAAGAGGATGGGCTTTGCGGTGGGAAGCAGGGTGCTTTCTGCGCCTAGTGCTTTCTGTGCAAGCCGAGGTCTGCCCAGCCATCGTGGGCGAACCTTTCCTTCTGCATTTCGTGCTCCCACCTAACTTTTTGGGGAGCCTCCGTTCAGGCAATAAGGAGTGGGGAGATGTTTGCAGCCATCAGTCTGACCTCACCTCAGGGATGCTGGGTGAAGGTTGGTGGGATGTTGAGGGTGAGAGCAGCCCCGAAGCCCTGCGGTGCCTGGGAAAGCCGTGGCGGGGGAGTGTCTTTGTCAGCAAAGGTGGAAGCTGTTTGGCGAGAGCAGCAGGATGGATTGCACGGCCTCCGGCTCTTTACGAGAATCAGCCTGTCCTTCACACTCAGCGTGGATGTAATTAACTGTGCTGATAGGATGTTATGCCAACAGCAAAGCAGAAAACACCAGAATATGAGTCAGAAGCCATAGCGGGGCCATTCGGCATGGAGGCGCGGGGAAGCGGCGTATGCAGGAGCATCGCTGCAGCCTGCCCTGCCTCGGATGGAGGGCAGGGTCAACGCTCTGGAGAGGAGCAGAGAGGCTCCCTGCAGGGGTCTGGCATGGCTTTGCTGTAGCCTGCAGGGAAGATGAACACTCCCTGGGAGGTGTTTCTCTCCCTGGATGCACCATGGATGTATAACTTTCAGCTCCTAGCTCCCTCCTTTGCAAGGAATATCGCTGTCCTTGCTATGTCAGGGGAGGTTTCTCGCCACCAATTTTCATGCTGCCTTGCAGAGTGATGAAAACTTTTGAAGCCCGAGCAGCTCCTTCGTTCCTTATGGGTCTTTCTCTGCCCCTCAGAAGCCCAGATCCCACAAAGCGCAGAGCCCCGCCGGGTGAGATGGATGTCTCCTGGCACTTGGCAGGAGCTGGGATGAGAAAGAAGAAAGGGGTGGTGGGGGGGAAATAAAAAGAGACTTCCAATTAGCAATTGAAATTGTTCTTAAAAGAATTTGCCTATTCTGCAAGGAATGTTTAGTAATTGATAGCAATTTCTAGCAATTAAATACAAATTAATTCTTGCTACTGAGTAGCAGTTTATTTATGGCTCTGTATTTATGGGCACTCCCTCTCCTTAAAAATATCGTCGTTGCTTTTGATAAGTAATTAGAGTTTACTGAATAATTTCCCAATGTAGGTATGAATTTTAAATAATTTTTAGTACCAAGGAAGTGTTTCATTGTATTGCTGAGTGAGAGATTATCGTTATTTATACTCTAGTAGGGCCTAGAGGCTGGGACAGACACTGTGCAAGTGTATAGCAAAGAGACAGTCCCTGCCCAAAATAGCTTGTCAAAAGTCCTTCCCCAGCTTTCTTGTAGGCCCCTTTCAGATATGGGCAGGCTGCTAAGAAGGTCTCCCCAGAGCCTTCTCTTCTCCAGGCTGAACAACCCCAACTCTCCCAGCCTGTCCTCACAGCAGAGGGGCTCTAACCCTCTAATCATCTTCATGGCCTCCTCTGGCCCTGCTCCAACAGGTCCATGTCCTTCATCTGTTGGTGTCCCCAGAGCTGGAGACAGCACTGCAGGGGGGTCCCATGAGAGCGGAGCAGAGGGGCAGAATCCCCTCCCTCGCCCTGCTGCCCACGCTGCTGGGGATGCAGCCCAGGCTGCGGGTGGCTTTCTGGGCTGCCAGCGCACATTGCTGGCTCAATGTTGCAAACTTTTAATGGTGCTCCCACAGCTGTACACGTGCACGTTAGCTCTTTACAAGATGAGATCTTCACAAAATTGCATTTCCAGGGCTTGCAGATTTGGAGGGAGAGGGAAAAGCTGCCACTGGTTTAATGCTGCGGGTGAGAGCTGGTGCTACGACGTGGTACCAGACGTGGAGAGAGCTCTGACCAGAAGAGTTGATTTTAGTTTAGCTGGGTGTCCTGAACGCCTTCCATCAGGCTGTGCTGGTGGGTCTGTGACTCCCCTTGAAGCATCCAAGGGATGCCCAGGGGAGGCAGGACCCCTGGCAGAGACAGCATATGAGAGAGATATGCCTCCTGATGTGTGATTTACAAAATCATAGAATCATAGAATGGTTAGAGTTGGAAGGGACCTTAAAGACCATCTTGTTCCAACCCCCCTACCAAGGGCAAGGACACCTCCCACTAGACCAGGTTGCTCAAAGCCCCATCCAACCTGGCCTTGAACACCTCCAGGAATGGGGCAGCCACAGCTTTTCTGGGCAACCTGGGCCAGTGTCTCACCACCCTCAGAGTGAAAAATTTCTTCCTGAGATCTAATCTAAATCTCCCCTCTTCCAGTTTGACGCCATCACCCCTTGTCCTATCACTACATGTCCTTGTCAAAAGTCCTTCCCCAGCTTTCTTGTAGGCCCCTTTCAGATACTGGCAGGCTGCTAAGAAGGTCTCCCTGGAGCCTTCTCTTCTCCAGGCTGAACACCCCCAACTCTCTCAGCCTGTCCTCACAGCAGAGGGGCTCTAACCCTCTAATCATCTTCATGGCCTCCTCTGGCCCTGCTCCAACAGGTCCATGTCCTTCATCTGTTGGTGTCCCCAGAGCTGGAGACAGCACTGCAGGGGGGTCCCACGAGAGCGGAGCAGAGAGGCAGAATCCCCTCCCTCGCCCTGCTGGCCACGCTGCTGGGGATGCAGCCCAGGATGAGGGTGGCTTTCTGGGCTGCCAGCGCACATTGCTGGCTCATGTTGAGCTTCTCATCCACCACCACCCCCAAGTCCCTCTCCTCAGGGCTGCTCTCCATCCATTCTCCACCCAGCCTGGATTTGTGCATGGGTTTGCCCCAACCCACATGCAGGACCTTGCACTGTGGTCTGGTTACGTGGTAGTCATCTTAAAAACACTGTAAGCAAGAGAAGCTGGCTTGACTGGAGGGAAGGTGCTAATTCAAGCCCATGGTTACAGCATCCACGCGGGGAAGATCCTGGAGACAGGGAGAAAGCCAAGCCTGGAGAGCAGGCATCGCGTTCAGAAGTGAGCTTGGGAGCTGGCAGCAGTGTTTGGGCTTGTGGTGCCAAGCAGAGGTAAACTCAAAACTGCCCTAAATGTGTTTTCGGGGTCCTGAGGTGGAGCGTGCTGCTTTGCTAGAGCCTGGGAACCTCAGAGAAATAAATACCCCATGGCATTAATGTGTAGCAGAGAGCTTTGGGATGTACTACATATGTTACAGTTGAAGTGCCCATGGGCTATTTGGGAGCTTTGAGGCTGCTCGGACCCTGGAGCATTGCAGAGGTGCCCGGCCCCATCGCTGCTCCTGTCCACTTTCTCACCTGTGGGCAGCAGGATCGGCCCCCACCTCTTGTTCAAAGGCTGCGCTTGTCCTGCCTGTGGCTGCACAGCCTGTTCTGGCTCGTTTCTGGCTTCATTACTGATCTTGATTAAATGGTACTTGTACAGCCAAGGGTTGGGAAAACACACAAAGGGACTTTTCTAGTCATCTAAGGCACTTAGATACCACAGAGACAGATGCTGAAGGGATCGAGAGAGACGGGGTTTGACATTGCGGTTGCGGTAATGAGATGTAACCCATTAGGGCAGTGTCCTCCTGGGGCCCAGATGCCTCTAAGGAAGGGAGAGGGTTGAGACAGAGCCTCAGGACCTGGAAAAGGCTCCTTCTGAAGGGGCGAAGAGTGAACTGGAGAGTTGCCCCGTCCTTGAGAGGAGCTGGGGACAGGTTTCTCTGCCTTTTGCAGAGGGTGGGCTTGGGAGAAGATGAAGGCGAGAAGGTTTTGATCCCAGTATCTCACTGTGTCTCGTTGTACAGAGTCTATGTGTGCAGCCAGCAATAGTGCTCACAGTGTTAGAGCACACAGAGCTGGATTTAGCCATCTTCTCGTGGGCTGTGCGGCTGCTGCAACATCACGGCATGCGTACGGTGATGCTAAGAAAGGAGGTTCCTCCTGTCACCTCTCCCTGAATCCTCAAGCCAGGTGCGGTCTCCTAGACTGTGGGGTCAGACTTGTCTTTGGGGGCTGGGAAAGGCTGCAGCAGACCGTGGCAACTCTTACTGCAGGGCAGCAGTCGGTGAGTTTGGCCAGCCAGGTCTGGGACAGACCGCAGGGTCCACCCTGAGCGATGACATGAGGCAGTTGTCTTGGCAAAGGCGGGCACGGGAGTGACTTTTAAGGGTGAGGAGCAACTTCAAACCAGCAGACTTGCGGTCTTGAACTCTCCTGGTCTGGCAGTCTTCCCTTAGATTTCACAGTCCAATTATTTTCGTGCTGTCCTTCCCGCGCTGGAGGAGTGGGGAGCGTTCCTCCCTGCCTATCTGCAAACCTCATCGCACGCTTCGCTTCAACGTTTTCCTTTTACCCGTTCCCTGCTGCCGCTGTGAGGGTCCAGGCCACGGCGGTGGCTTTCATCTCCTCTCCTTTCTTGTAATGATTCAGAGCTGGTGGCTTTTGGCCTCTGCACTTACGGGTCTCCGGTTTGTGTGATGAGCTGTTGTGAGGCAGTTTGTGGTGCGCTGGTACCTGGGGGAGAGATGCTGCAGACCCTTTTGGATTAATCGGCTGCCTGACTGCAAGGGACGAGACCCGGTGACCCAGTGGGTGGCCTCTGGGAGCTGCGTAACAGCCCCCCCGCTCTCACCCTGTGATCTGACACCGGGCTCTTGTGTCTGGATGTGTGGAGATCTTAGGAGACGGTCGAGACTTTTAACTGCGGTCTCTGATGGCCCCCGCTCTCCCTTCTGGCAACTCCGAGACGCTCGCTTGTGTGATTAACTTCACATCCCAAAAGTCACTGCCTCTGTAAAGCTTCAGGACTCCGCCAGGGCTTCTGACTGCTTGAGTGCCCCGCAAGCCTCCAGACAAGGGTCAGCGAGTCTGCTGCTGTCAGAGGAGCTCAAAGGCTCCAGGCTTGAAAGTCAAGAGTACTTCCTCAGCTCTTTGATGGCAGACTGAAATGCCTGCGGACTGCAAGGGGCGTAAACAGGGAGTTCGGGCTCTCGGCAGCCTTGCAATCGCTAAATTTGTGTGCTCAAGCTCCCTCGGCGCAGAGCTCGGCAGGGGAGTGCCGCGACAGAATGCTGGGAGATGCCCAAAGAGCTGTGGGATGAGCAGGAGGTTCCCGGAGGCGATGGCAGTGGCTGCGTCTGGCCCCGAGGCTGTGGCCCCAACCACGTGGCGAGGAGGGTGGCCGTGAGGGGAAGGAGCTGAGACGTCCAAATCCCTTCTGGAATGATGACGGTTAAACTCCCTCGTCAGGATTGCTCACCGGTGATTCATCAGCTCTCTGCTGCTGGCGCTAGGGCGGTTCTCCTTGGCTGTCTGCAGAAATAACACTTTGGAGACAGGGGAGGGGGGCGTGTCATCCCCCTGGGGAGTTTTTGGTGGCTCCAGGGTGCCACCGCATGGATAATCGGCCAAAGCTGAGGGGTTGAGAGGAGGAAATTTGCAGAGCAGATTCCGAGGGCAGAGGTGGCACCATGACTCTCTGGTGTGTCGTTGACCATGCGTGGCAAAGGGATGCTCCAGTGCTGCGCAGCAGTGGGTGGACACTCAGGTTTGGGGTGCAGGGGTGCCTGCCAGTGGCTATGATGGGATTTTCCCCTGGCCTGGCTTCCTCCCTTTCGTATTTTAGAGCAGATGGCTTGAACTTTTTCCATTGCTTGGCTAGAAATAGCGCCTCAATCAGACGAAAACCAGGTGGACCCTGCAAGTGGATTTCATAGAATCATTTAGGTTGGAAAAGACCTTTAAGGTCATTTAGTCCAACCATTGACCCTACTCTACCAGGTCTGCCACTAAACCGTGTCTCTAAGCACCACATCTACACGACTTTCAAACACATCTAGGGGTGGTGACTCAACCACCTCCCTGGGCAGCCTATTCCAATGTTTGATAACTCTTTCAGGGAAAAATTTTTTCCTGATGTCCAGCCTAAACCTTCCCTGGCGCAACTTGAAGCCTCCCTGCCTTTATCGCTGTCTTCCTGACAGCAGCCCATCCCTCTGCCCAATAAAAATTCCATGCACAGAGCCGGGTAAAAACATCAATTAGCTCTAAAACAATTATTATTTTTTGAAATGCCATTTTATATATGCAATAACACAACACAATAATCCTGGGTTATTTAACAGAGCATTTACCATGAAAACAGTCATTATTCTTTAAACGCTGCTGACTGTACAAGCCTCTTAACATTAAACGGCAAGTGAGGCAGAAGTCTCACCGTCAGAAATGCCACATTCCCCGGAATATATTAGAGACACTGTCACTGGGAAGCTCGCTGCTTGGCTAAGCGGCGTTTCCCACGCCTGGGGCAGCCCATGGAGCATGGGGGTATCACCCAAATTTTGCCGGGTTGATTCAGACATGGGCGTGCGTTGGAGAAGATCAGATGGGTTCAGTCCAACATTGCAGCGGCCCCGTAGCTTCCCTTTACCTCCATCCCTCTCTTCTCTACTGCCCTAATCTCGAGGGGTAGCAGCCGTATTCCTTATCCAAACCCAGCAGGTTTAGCTATTTTAATATGGTCGATAAGGCCTATCATACTGCACAGATCAAGACGTTTTTGCTGCTAAGTCAATAACGAAGTTAGTAGTAAATTCTGCTTTTCCCCCTGTTTTGTGGTTCTAGGGAATTGTGCTGGATGTATATTATTTACTTACTTATTAGACCGCTTCTAGATACCTGGCGTGAACCCGGGGGAGCAGATGGAAATACCATTCTCAGGCTACCAAAAGCCTTTGGTTTAAGCAAAATAGTTGTGTTTAAAGATTAATTTAAGGTGCTTTAAAATTTGAGCAAGCCATGCATTTTTAATATTGATTGATATTAATATAAAAGATTCAGCCGCAACTCCTCTCACCAGGACCTCTCTTGGTGCGCAGACAGCACGTTTGTCTGCGAGGGACACGGCTTAGTTATTTTTAATCTTTGAGACTCGTTCTTGTGAAATTTATGGGAAGCGTCACTTCGTGTCTGGCATGCCAGAGCATCCTGGGGGGGAGCCTGGGGAGGAGGTGAAGCTGGATGAAGGGCTGGCGGTGGCTGAAGCCCGTGTCTCTACTGGATGAAGGAAAGGGGATGGTGCAGCCTATTCACCAAACTGGGAGCAAAACTTCTTCCACTAAACTGGAACTCCATGCAGCAAATGCTGAGGACCTGAATAGACAGAAGGTAAAACCTGCCCAACACCGTGTACATTTGGCTGTGCTTCTTGCAAACCTCCCATATTTTTTCATTTATTTTATTCTTTATTTAACATTTTTTTAACATGGAAGTGGAAAAGAAATGCCGGCACAGCATCCAGGACTGGGTGCCTCCTTTGCGGAGGCCTCTTTTGATAGTGTTTTGTTGGCAAGTTGGAGAGACAAAGCAGCCACCCCAGCCCTGGAGGAGCTGAGTTTGCTGCTGAGGAATAATTCTCCAAATTGCCTTTATTTCACAGGCGTGAAAGGTCACAAAGTGAAGGGAAACAAGAACTGTATTCAATTAGACAATTCGATCAAAATAAATCTGTCAAGATGGCATTCCTGCTGAGGAATCAATTGACTTGGAAAATGAAGGCAGCTGCTGCTGTTGTTGTTATTATTGTTGTTGTTATTATTATTTTAAATTAGCTCCAGTACCTGACATGAGTACCTGAGTTGGAGTGCCTGAGCGGTTCACATCATCTATCACTCTTATTAGATATTAATACATCCTCCTCTGCCTTGCATTTGGTGCCCTGTTAATAGTCAAGTGGCCCCGGAGTGCTTCCTGGGAGGTTGATATGAATGATTAGTAATGAGAAGGGATGGCGAGGCTTTTTTCAGGCAGAAGGTTAAGGCGGGGGGAGGAAAAATGAGAGAGGGAGAACAAGCAAGCACGCGCACAGCCAGTGTGCTTGGTCAGATGTGTTTCTTGGTGACTCTAAATCAACCTGAATAATATCTTGGAGTGTTCCCCTTTGTGGGTGGGTTATAGCGGAGAAGGTACCCAAATAATTGACCTTATGGCTGGGGATTGGGAGGAATGGGTTTCGTATTCTCTATGTCGCTGCTGCTCCTGCCTCCCTGGCTCGGCTGACTTGGTGGCACCGGGGGTGGTCCCCACACCTCGATGGGTAAAGGTGTTTGCTGAAGGGTTCTACAGGAGGACAGGTCTATTTGTCCATCAGGTAGGAAGGTGAGGAGAGGCTGAAGAGGGCAAAAGCTGAGATGAGATGTACCATCAGGGAATAAATGATTTTGCAGGGGAAGGAATCCTCCTGTTGGCGAGGTCTTGAAGCCTACACAGTCCACTCCATCATCTGAGCTATTTAAAACTTGACTTGATAGAGCACTGGAGAATACAGCAAAGAAACAGGCCTGCCCCAGCTGGATGAGAGTCTGGATAACTCTGTCAGCTCCTTTCCAGCTCTGGCACTTCCCTCTCTGCTGCTGTCAGCCCTTGGCGGCTGAACTGGCGTTGCCTCCCCGCTCTCCCAGGGATGCCCCCTCTTTGAATGTACAGTACGGGGAAATCAAATACGAAGGTTTCCCAGGCCTGGCAGGTAGAAGTTGCTAGGAGTGTCTGGGCTGCCTGTGATAGGAAAGGTGATGAGAGAAGTTTCCTTCATCTTTTACCAACTGGGGTGTTTTTCTTTCTATCCGGCAGCCTTAAAAAAAAAGGCAGAAAAGAAAAGCCACCAACCTCCTTTAAAGACAGACTTTATCACAGCAACGTACTGATCTGCTTCCCAACTGCCTTCAGCTTGGTGCACCTCATCAAAGATGCTCTTCCCACACCTTGGGCAGCTCTGCCTGTCTGCTGCCTGTGCTGGGAGGGTCCCAGGGGGTCGGTTAGGTGGTTCACCCTGTGTGGCACCGGGTCCTCCTCTCCTCCATGTCTCAGAAGGTGGCTGAAGCATTAGCGTTTGATGGCAGGGAAAAACCAAAGTCCTGGACATCTAGGAGGTACCAGCATACCATCTCTTCTCCCAAGTAACAAATGATAGGACGAGAGGGAATGGCCTCAAGTTGCGCCAGGGGAGTTTTAGATTGGATATTAGGAAAAATTTCTTCACTGAAAGGGTCATCAAACATCGGAACAGGCTGCCCAGGGAAGGGGTGGAGTCGCCATCCCTGGAGGTATTTAACAGCCGGGCAGACGTGGTGCTGAGGGACATGGTTTAGTGGTGGGTTTGGCAGTGTTGGGTTGGTGGTTGGACTCAATGATCTTAAAAGTCTCTTCCAACCTGGATGATTCTATGATTCTGCTGCAGCCAGTTTTTGTGGATGTGACTCCATCCTTCTCCCCTAAATGCTCTGGTCCTGCCTGGCCATCAGTCTGCTGTGTAGCTACTAGACTGCTGCTCTGCGGGTTGAAATGAGCGGAACAATGCTCACCTTGAGACTTTGGGGCAGGGGAGGCGTATTCAGAGCAGGGCTGAAAATGCGCTCACCTTGGCACAGTGGCGGTCTGGCGTGGAGAGCAAGGGACACAGGCTAGCGCCGCCTCCTGGGCCACCGGCTATCGCCTCCTCCTCCTGTTGCTTGCTCTTTTATTGACTGGTGATGACAAACTGGTTTATGGACAAATCTTTTCTACCCGCTAGGACTCGGCAGTTATTTTTGAGATGATGCTTTGCCTCAGAATCTTCCTTCCTTCATCCTTCATAAATCTTGAGCAAGGCTGCTGCATTCAGACCAAGCTTAATATTCTTCTTGCAGATCTCTGCACCAAAATGGCTGCATCTGAGCAGGGAGGTGTCGGTGGATTCCCCTCCACCCCTTTGCTCTGCTCAAAGGGCAGTTGTGAGCCTCGGTGTTGGGGTCTGTAAAGGGGTGCGGGGTCCTTGAACCAGGGCAGGATGGTGCTACCTTGGGGGTGTTTGGTGTGAGGATTGTGAGCCATGAGTGTGGATGTGAGCCTCCTCTCCTCATCAGGATGTGGGTTGGGACTAAGGGGTTGGAGCATGGAGGCGGTGGCATTAGTTAGGGAAGGCTGAAGGAGGGCAACAGGGAGAGTAATGGGTGTAAGAGAAAAGGATAAGGAGGAGGTAGAAAGAGAGACTTGTTTTGCAGCTGTGTGTTGCTGCTGTTGGCTTTTTTCAAGTAAAAAGCAGAGGAGAAAGAGTCCAGCCCCCTCATTTCACCTCTTCTCCACTAATGCATTCGGTTGCAAAGGACAAATCCCATTCACTTGGCCTTTCTCCTCTCCTCATTAACTCCGATGACCTTGGGGCTGTGGCGAGAGCAAAGCGTTTATCCCAACAAAAGGATTATCAAAATAAATAACCAGAATTTTCAGAAAGGTCATGTCCCTCGCAAGCCCAGGCAGAGGCAAAACCTCTGTGCTCAGCTGAGTTTGGACCACCTTTCCTTCCCAATGTGTCAGGTGATAAATCCCGCTTGCTGTCACCTCCCCCATGAGCGTCGCCTCATCCCTGCTGTCCTCATGGCAAAGCTGGAGAATATTTTCTTGTGAGCATAGGGCAATGCTGAGCAGCAGCACTGTCCCCCAGGGATGTCTGAAAAGCCCCACGGGGCCCCAGTGTCGAGCTGTCATCGCCATTCCCCTTCCCAGGGCATCCCAAGGATCTCCTGGTGGGATGTGACCAGCAAAATAAGCCCCTAGACTCCCCGTTAGCAGGTCACTGGAGGGGTCCTCCTGCAGACAAGCTCCATGAGATGAAATAGCACGAGCTCAGACAGAATAAAATGCTGGAGAAGGTGTGTACAAGGTCCTTGGCAAGCTTTCAATAAATCCTCACCAGCATCAAACAAGGAGGGGGGAAAAAAAACCCTACATGGATTTATAAGTGGATTAGTATTCCTCCAATTTTGTTTATGAAACACCTTTTCAGCACGTGCTGGTCAGAGCAGCCCCGGACCTTGAGGGGTTCCAAATTGTGACGGGAACTGCTGGCTTTGAAGCAGGTCTTGGGTGAGAAGACATTGAGGGTGCACCATGCCATATGAAAAGAGGGTGCACGTGTCCTGGGAGGGGGCGGGAGAGCTGGAGGGGGTTACTACAAATATGTGTCTGTGTGTGTGTGTGTGTATGCATATGCAGGTGGTTCTCAGATAAGCCACAAAGTTGTAACTCCTGACCTTGGACTTACTCATAATAATACCTCTAATTTTCGCGTTGTTTGGGATTGCTGCCCGGTGTACTGCCAGGCTGGGCTCAAGGGGGCAGGTTTTGCCCTCAGCTTATCAGACAGCACCTTCTTTAGGAGATGGTCTTTGTCTCCACGTTTCCGACAGCAGACAAACATGTCTCTCAGGTGCTCCGACCGTCTCCTGCTTTCAGTTTGGCTGAAAAAAAAAAAAAAAATTATAAAAACACATCTTTGGCTGGCGTGAATGAATCTGGCAGCTTCCAATCAACCCCGCTGTAGGCTGTCAGCAGAAGCCAGGCATCGCGCACCCAAGTTTTGAAAACCAAGTGATGAGCTGATGCGAGTGTAATACCTGTCTGGAGGAAGAAGAGAGCTGACATGCTGCTGGAGGCTTTCTCACATTACAGGCTGAGATCCTGGTTGGGATCTGAGCCACTTTGGCTGCTCGGCAGTTCCCTTCTGCTCCTCTCGGCTCTGTGCAGCTGGGGGCGGGGGGGGTGGGGGAAGCAAGGAAAAAAAGAAAAAGCACCTGCCTTTGCTGCCGCTGCCCGAGTGAAGTGTTATCAGGTTTTATTCTCTCTCCTGTCTCCCTTTTTCACACCTGTGTACCACAAAAATGTCGCCTATCATTGTATGCCCCCGTGAAACACTCCCGGAGCGTTTATCTATTCGAGTGAAATAGCGGAGGATGTGATTTTTGAGGCTGGTGTCCTCCCTCCATCTTTCATCCCTTCTCGCCGATGTGATTTAGCATCGCGGGAGTTGTAAAGAGCATCGCTCTTTGTGTAGGTGCACCTGCTCCGCGTGCGCCCAGGTGGGCGGCGGCGGTGTTGGTATCGTGAAATCTGTGAATAATTCAATCACACAACCAAAAGGACCCATAAAACTTTAAATGATGAAAATACAGTTCAGTTTGGAGGAGAGAGGTGTTTTCTTTGGCTCTGCCCTGGAGCAGGAGGGACTCCGATGCTGCAGATAGGCTTGCGGTGATGTATGGGCTGGCAGGGCGGGAGCCAATGAAATAAATAAATAAATAAGTCCAGATAGGCGCAAGAACAATCCCGACCGCTTTCATTATTTAAACCAGAGAGGCCCTTCCCTGGGAAAGAGGCAAAAAAACCCCAAAACAAAAAACCTTTTGTTGCATTGCCAGAGAAATGACATTTTTATTCCTCACCGCCCTTTATTCACCCGGAGGGAGATGAGCAGGCGATTCCTCTCCCCTCTCCCAGGAGGTAGTGTGAGGCAGCCCCTGCCCAGCCCAGGGACGCACGGGCTCAGGCCATGCATGCAGTGGCAGCTCCGTGCCAACACCTCTTATTCTGGTTCATGCCAGGGCAGTTGATGCCAGGAGGGCTGCACTCACCAGCATCCACATCCAGGGATGCTCCCACGCATGCTCCCACCCCCTGTTTTTTCCACTGATGCTCTTTTGCGCTGCTATGTGTTTTCCCCTGGGATTAGGTACCCAGGAGCTAGACACGAACCTAGCCAGCACGCTCACCAAACACCCAAATTCCGGCTTTTGGCAGTGAAGGTGATGCACGGCGGGTAGGAAGCTGTGCCCCGGCCAGTCCACATTCAGCCTTGGGTTGCTGTCTCCTTTCAGATCACAGCAGCAGAGTGTGAACCAGTGCTGAAGCAGAAGCAAGCGCTGCCATTTAAGGGGCTGAGCGTGCTTCTCTCTTATTTTCTTTTCAAGCATGCCGAGAACTGGGAGTTAATTCTGGAAACGTCACTTGTGCGAGGATGTTTCTGGCAGGCTCAGGGTTGCTAAGTGTAGCTAAGTGCCTCGAGCATCCGTAACTATTTGACTCCTTTTTTTTCTTTTTTTTTCCTTTTTTTTTTTTTCT
>VFFE01007222.1:133679-144668 GCA_008921705.1 Burhinus oedicnemus
GGACCTTGAGGGGTTCCAAATTGTGACGGGAACTGCTGGCTTTGAAGCAGGTCTTGGGTGAGAAGACATTGAGGGTGCACCATGCCATATGAAAAGAGGGTGCACGTGTCCTGGGAGGGGGCGGGAGAGCTGGAGGGGGTTACTACAAATATGTGTCTGTGTGTGTGTGTGTGTATGCATATGCAGGTGGTTCTCAGATAAGCCACAAAGTTGTAACTCCTGACCTTGGACTTACTCATAATAATACCTCTAATTTTCGCGTTGTTTGGGATTGCTGCCCAGTGTACTGCCAGGCTGGGCTCAAGGGGGCAGGTTTTGCCCTCAGCTTATCAGACAGCACCTTCTTTAGGAGATGGTCTTTGTCTCCACGTTTCTGACAGCAGACAAACATGTCTCTCAGGTGCTCGGACCGTCTCCTGCTTTCAGTTTGGCTGAAAAAACAAAAAAATAAAAAAAAAATAAAAACACATCTTTGGCTGGCGCGAATGAATCTGGCGGCTTCCAATCAACCCCGTCGTAGGCTGTCAGCAGAAGCCAGGCATCGCGCACCCAAGTTTTGAAAACCAAGTGATGAGCTGATGCGAATGTAATACCTGTCTGGAGGAAGAAGAGAGCTGACGTGCTGCTGGAGGCTTTCTCACATTACAGGCTGAGATCCTGGTTGGGATCTGAGCCACTTTGGCTGCTCGGCAGTTCCCTTCTGCTCCTCTCGGCTCTGTGCAGCTGGGGGCGGGGGGGGTGGGGGAAGCAAGGAAAAAAAGAAAAAGCACCTGCCTTTGCTGCCGCTGCCCGAGTGAAGTGTTATCAGGTTTTATTCTCTCTCCTGTCTCCCTTTTTCACACCTGTGTACCACAAAAATGTCGCCTATCATCGTATGCCCCCGTGAAACACTCCCGGAGCGTCTATCTATTCGAGTGAAATAGCGGAGGATGTGATTTTTGAGGCTGGCGTCCTCCCTCCGTCTTTCATCCCTTCTCGCCGACGTGATTTAGCATCGCGGGAGTTGTAAAGAGCATCGCTCTTTGTGTAGGTGCACCTGCTCCGTGTGCGCCCAGGTGGGCGGCGGCGGTGTTGGTATCATGAAATCTGTGAATAATTCAATCACACAACCAAAAGGACCCATAAAACTTTAAATGATGAAAATACGGTTCAGTTTGGAGGAGAGAGGTGTTTGCTTTGGCTCTGCCTTGGAGCAGGAGAGACTCCGATGCCGCAGATAGGCTTGCGGTGATGTATGGGCTGGCGGGGTGGGAGCCAATGAAATAAATAAATAAAAAGGTCCAGATAGGCGCAAGAACAATCCCGACCGCTTTCATTATTTAAACCAGAGAGGCCCTTCCCTGGGAAAGAGGCAAAAAACCCAAAAAACAAAAAAACCTTTTGTTGCATTGCCAGAGAAATGACATTATTTTTCCTCGCCGCCCTTTATTCACTCGCAGGGAGATGAGCAGGCGATTCCTCTCCCCTCTCCCAGGAGCTAGTGTGGGGCAGCCTCTGCCCAGCCCAGGGATGCACGGGCTCAGGCCATGCGTGCAGTGGCAGCTCCGTGCCAACACCTCTTATTCTGGTTCATGCCAGGGCGGTTGATGCCAGGAGGGCTGCACTCACCAGCATCCACAGCCAGGGATGCTCCCACGCGTGCTCCCACCCCCTGTTTTTTCCACTGATGCTCTTTTGCGCTGCTGTGTGTTTTCCCCTGGGATTAGGTACCCAGGATCTAGACACGAACCTAGCCAGCACGCTCACCAAACACCCAAATTCCGGCTTTCGGCAGTGAAGGTGATGCACGGCGGGTAGGAAGCCGTGCCCTGGCCAGTCCACATTCAGCCTTGGGTTGCTGTCTCCTTTCAGATCACAGCAGCAGAGTGTGAACCAGTGCTGAAGCAGAAGCAAGTGCTGCCATTTAAGGGGCTGAGCGTGCTTCTCTCTTATTTTCTTTTCAAGCATGCCGAGAACTGGGAGTTAATTCTGGAAACGTCACTTGTGCGAGGATGTTTCTGGCAGGCTCGGGGTTGCTAAGTGTAGCTAAGTGCCTCGAGCATCCGTAACTATTTGACTCCTTTTTTTTCTTTTTTTTTTTTCTTTTTTTTTTCCTCCCCTCCCTGAAGAGAAACTTTCTGAAGGGGAAGAAGGAAGCGAGCGCAATCAGCCGTGCTAAATAATACCATAGGGTGCTACCAGTGCTGACATGGTGGGGGCTGATGGAAGTGTGTGCTGCCTGGGCTGGTGGGTTCCTGGTCTTTCCCCCTCTTCCTTGGCCTGAGAGTGACGCCTCTTTGAACCTTTGCCTGAATTTTTTCCCTCCAACTCTGTCTTCTCATCTCCTCTGGATCCTTTTGCTGGCGTCTTTCGCAGTAGGGAAGCATTTGGAGCTGGGTCTTGGTGGACCCTTGGGAAGAAGGGGACTTTGGTGGCTCTGAGTCCACTTGCTCCCGGTCACGCTGGTGCATGGATGGGTTGGGATGTGCAAGGATGGAGAGCTCTGGGTGTCGGCTTCAGAGGGTGGTGGCATCAAAGAGACACCTACCCACCCTCTCTCTGTTAATTCCCACATGCTCTGGGGTCTTGGGTGTGTATTAAAGGGGTGCTGGGGTGGGCTGAGCCTCGTCTCTTCGCTGGGCGTCCTTAGCTGGTTGGTACTGTTGAAGAGTCTGGGTGAAGGAGCTCAGTTCTGGAGTGGTGTGATTTGTCTCTGGTGTTTTCAGGAAGGATTTTCTTAACTGTTTAAACCTGGTAAATTGCAAATTACTTAACAGTGTGTTTCCGAGCTAGGTATAAAAAGAAGGCTCCAAACAGTTTTAAGTGTTTTTTAACAAATACAAATTTTGTTTTCCATTAGGATCTTGGAATTGGTTTCTAAGGTGCTTAACGCTGCTCTTTGTAGCTGTTTCAGGTCCTGTTCTTGCAAGTGTAGGAGCCAGCCCAGGGTGATGCAGGCTAGACCCCAAAGCTGATTCAGTTTGGTGGCTGCCCCTCCTCTCCTGGCTCCTCCTGTGGTGCCTTCGGGGTGGTGGGCTGGGGCCCACATTGGGCATGAGCTGGGCTGAAAAGCGTCACTGGGAAAGGATCATTCCTGTCCTAAAGCTGCATGCATTTCCAAGGCAAATCCCCTCTTGTCCCTCTCCTTTTCCACCCTCTAGTCCCATTTCGAGGGGACCAAGAGGGAGCAAAAGACCTGAAGCCTCCTCTACCTGCCTGCCTCTCGAGCTGCAAAATTAATAACAAGCTTCAACTCCTGAGACTGTCGTCCTAGAAGCTTATTTGTACCTGCGCTTAGTGTTGATTCAGCTGCCTCGAAACCATTTCACAGGAGTCCTTATAGAAAGGAGAGATGAAAATCACCCTACCCCACTCCTGCCCCTCTTTTCTTTTTTATTTTCTCTCTCCTGTGCACTCGCAGCACTTGCCTCCTTGGTTTTGAGCACAGGGGAAAAGATGTTGTCGCCGTCCATGGTTTCAGAGCCTCTGTGCAAGTCCAGGTTCCCCCCCTGGGGACATCGCAGCCCGTGGCATCCCTCCTGATGAGGGCTGGCCGTGATTAGCAGATCCCTGTCCCTTGGAAAGCCTGCGCCTCACACTGCCCACATCGAAGAGGAGAGGAGAAAAGGCCCGACAGGTGCCTCCTCAGCCTTTCCAAATATCCCACCGTCGGCACATTTGTATTAGATATTGATTTCTGTTTAATAGAATAAGCCAGGAGAAATCACACTCTTTGTTGGCGTTCAAAGGATAAACCATAAAAGCCATTAAGAAGTACTGTAAGCGGCGGGATGATTAATGAGACTTTAGGTGCATTCTACTGACTGCTTCCAGATAATGTCTTTGAAAGATCCCGTTGCTTCTGGCTGCAATTCAGAGCTATTTATTTGCAAGGCGAAGCTCTGAGGAGCGGCGCTTCCAGCGCCAGCCCTGCCCAATGCCATCACGGAGACAAACTGGATGCCCCCGATTTCCCATCTCCGGAGGGATCTTTTTGCTTTGCAGTTTTGCTCGGCAGCCTTGCCGAGATAGTGGGGAGGTCAAGCGGTGAAAGACGCTCCATCTGCCCTCAGATCACTGCTTCGTGTCTGTGGCCACATGCTGCCTTAGGGAGGGCCGTGGGGTTTAAGGCTCGTAGGAAAGAAGCGCTTATTGGGAGATATCAATCCTGTTTGTTTGTTGTTTTTTTTTTTTCTTGGTGCTAGCATGTCTTTCCGTGGCTCCGTATTTCTGTCCAGGTGAGTTCTCTTGCAGTTGGGCTGTCTGCCATCCTGACAGTGCTTGTGCACCCCCGAATCATAGAATGGTTTGGGTTGGAAAGGACCTTAAAGACCATCTCGTTCCAACCCCCCTGCCATGGGCAAGGACACCTCCCACTAGACCAGGTTGCTCAAAGCCCCGTCCAACCTGGCCTTGAACACCTCCAGGGATGGGGCAGCCACAGCTTCTCTGGGCAACCTGGGCCAGTGTCTTACCACCCTCAGAGTGACAAACTTCTTCCTAATATCTAATCTAAACCTCCCCTCTTCCAGTTTGAAGCCATCACCTCTTATCCTATCTCTCCATGCCCTTGTCAAAAGTCCCTCTCCAGCTCTCTTGTAGGCCCCTTTCAGATACCGGAAAGCTGCTCTGAGGTCTCCCTGGAGCCTTCTCTTCTCCAGGCTGAACACCCCCAACTCTCTCAGCCTGTCCTCACAGCAGAGGGGCTCCAGTCCTCACATCATCTTGTTGGCCTCCTCTGGCCCTGCTCCAACAGGTCCATGTCCTTCTTTTGCTGGCGGCTCCAGAGCTGGACACAATATTCCAGTTGGGGTCTCCCCAGAGCAGAGCAGAGAGGCAGAATCCCCTCCCTCACCCTGCTGGCCACGCTGCTGGGGATGCAGCCCAGGATGCGGGTGGCTTTCTGGGCTGCCAGCGCACATTGCTGGCTCATGTTGAGCTTCTCATCCACCACCACCCCCAAGTCCCTCTCCTCAGGGCTGCTCTCCACCCATTCTCCACCCAGCCTGGATTTGTGCATGGGATTGCCCCGACCCATGTGCAGGACCTTGCACTTTTCCTTATTGAACTTCATGAGGTTGGGACAGGCCCATCTCTCCCGCTTGTCCAGGTCCCTCTGTATGGCATCCATTCCCTCCAGTGTGTCAACTGCTGCACAGAAATACCCTCTTGGTTTCAGCTTGGGCAGTGCTCACGGTTCTGTGCTGCCACATCTTGGCCTGAAAAGCCCCAAAAATCTGTGTGTTAGGTCTCCGTGCAGGTCAACATCCCACCATGAATCCCAAAGCTATCCCTTCTTGGGCAGCCGTGCCCCCTGGCACGGCGCTCCTCTTCCCCGGCAGCACATCTTGATGTCAGCAGCGCTTTGCCGAGGCACCGGAGGTGTCACCAGGGAGCCCAGCAGAGCTGGAAATGAACATTTCCTTCCATCCCTTTCATGGCATCTCCACGGGCATTTACTCGTTAGGGTCCATAAACTGGGTTTGACAAGAACCCCCTGTTTTTCAGCTTTCCATGGCAAGCAGAGGCATGGTTTCTCTTCCCGGATAGAAATACGGGGGCAAAGGGAGTCTCAGACCAAAGGTCTAATCTGTTCTTTCCGCTTGCCTACTCTGCTTTCCCGGCTTGTCCAATTTGCAGACCCCCAGGTGTGATGTGCAGGAGGGACGGGGTGGACAGAGCTGCTCTGCAGAACAGGGATGGACAGCCTCACATCCCGACTTTCCACCTGCTCTGCTGGGTTCGGGTTTCTCCTTGGGAGGTGGAAGTTACTGGCGTGGCGGCAAATCCTTTTTGTTTCTAAACCAAGCCCATCTGCGGCAAAATAATAAACAGAACCCAAGGAAACACATAAGCAGAGTTTAAAAAAAAAAAGGCTGCACTTGAAATGGTCTTTCCCCCCCCCCCTTGGTAAAAAAGATCCTTCCCCGTGGCAGGGCAGGATATGGGAGGCAGGGATTTTCTGTCAAGGGAGCAGGAGCTGCTGGAGTTTGTCATCAAGAATAATAATAACAACCAAATGATGATGGGCAAACTGTCGTTGAGGGGGTAATGAGGATATAATCCAGTGCAGCAGAGGAAGAAGGAGGGGGGAGCAGGCAATATCCCATCTTTAATGAACAGTAACGCTGCTGGTAGGAGGGGACAGGCCCGATTCTGCTGTTTCCTTCCTTGGTGGCCGTGCTACAGAGAGAGCTGGAGGGAGAAACCCACCTTCCTTAAGCAGGGGGTTGGTTTTCCCCATTAAACTCAAAGATAGAACTCTGCTGCTAAATTGCTGTCATTGTTTTAATTCTCTGCGGCTCGCCACCTCCTCTCTCCCCCCGCTCCCTCCTTCTTCTGCTTTTCTCCTTTATGTTAGTCTCCCTCATTTTCCTCCCTGTGCCTCTCCTCCATCTTTGTTTCGCTCTGTCAATCTCTTCCTCTTTTCTACAGCTCCCTTTCCTTCCTCTGCTCTCCCGTCTCCTTTATTCCCTTTAAATTCCTCGCTGCTTCTCTCTCTCCCAAGCCCTCCTCCTTCTCCTCTCTCAGCATCCTCTCCCTGGGGCCCTCCGCTTCGCCAGCTCTTCCCGTGCCTGATTTATTGGCTCACTTGAAGAAAATCGGGGCTGTTTTCGGCTCCTCCAAGATACTGCTGGCAGCTGGGAGCGGGGGGACACACGCTAAAAGGGCACCGGGTTCGTTTTAAGCATCGCGGTCAAGTGCTGAGTAACCTCTCCTGTGGGGGCTGTGTGTTTGGAGAGGCAGGTTTTATGGACTTTGGGCTTTCAGCATCCTCTCCCTTTTATGCCTGCCCTCCGGACATGAGCTCTCGAGCAAGGTGCTCTCCTGGCTTTGCTTCTCGCACGCGCTCAGCAATTAGTAAGTGATAGTTAGTAGTAAAAACGGTAAGCGGGGGGATGTGCAGGGTTGGGAGCCCCGAGGTGGGGGGATTTATAATGTTTATGAGCTCCGGGTTTGCCTCTGCCACTGACTGCTGCTGGAGATTTAACAAATCCTTTAATCTCTCTCCTTCCTCAGTTTCTCCAGTCGGTTAAGTGAGGATAATGAGCCATAACTAACTTGCAAGCTGTCGAGGGAATGGTTTAATTAGCGGCTGATCTTGCTAGGTGCTGTGGGGCTTCGGTTCGCATCGTGGTACAGGCATGAGAAGGGCTCCGAGGGGCTCAGGACCTGCAAGATATTTGACTTCCTGAATGCTTTGGATGATCCAAGCCCCAGCTCGTATGGCAGCTCCTACGGCCCTTGGTGTCGTTTCCTGGGGAGGCAACATCCCTCGTCCCCTGGCCAGCTGTGCCTCACAGCAGGAAGCAATGGATATGGGGGACCTGGGCTCTGCTTCCCTGTGCCGTGCATTTTCCAGGCAGTCCCGCTTCTTCCCCTTCTGCCCGTACGGGGGTTAATTGCCTCGTGCATCTGCCAGCCGCAGGGCTTCCCAGCCAGCACTGCTCTTCCAGGAATAGAGGCTCTTGGTTTTCAGCTCTCTGTCATAAATCCAAAACAGAAAAAAGGAGAGAGAAAGAAGGGAGGAAATCTATTCCTTCCAGCTGTCTCTGGCTTACGTGTCCGATCAGATATGGTGGTTTCTCTTGGAGCAGGCAGGAGGTGAAGAAGAGAGGTACAGTAGAGGCTCCTCAGTGGCGGGGGTCAGCTGTGGACCCTCCCATGATACCTTCCATCCGCCCAGCCTTCCCCATCATGATGCACATTTGGATGCTCTCTAGAACCTGGCTGCCTTTCTGTTGCAGGATGGAAAAAACGCTGCACTTGGTACTTGTTATGAGATCCAATCTGACTTTTACTGGGGTGCGCGCGTGTCTCATTACCTCTGTTGGTTTTTAGGTGTAACAGCACGTTAGAGGCGTGACGGGCGTATTTGCTCTCCTTGCTGGGGCTGCCTTGCCTTTCAGAGGGTTAGCTGACAGGGAAGCAATCCACATCCACTGCTGTCCTTCTCTCTGCCTGCCTTAGTCCTGTAACAAACGCAATTATATTTGTCTTGCACCATCTTTTTTCTCGAGATGAGCCCATGCTGCCTAGTGCTTAGCGTGCCATTCTCTTTTCCCCTGCCAAAACCACAGGGGAATGGTATTTCACATAAAAGCCTTTGAGAAGCAAAGAAGCTCTTGAAATCTCACCCTGGAGTTGACCTTTTTTCCCCCTCTTCCCTTGAGCAGGCAAAGGGCACTGTGTGACCTGTCCACTCAATCCCATAAATCGTTTTTACAGACATGTAAAATATCGGTGAAAAATACTTCATCCCTTTAAAGAGAAAAATAAACAGTTTCTCTCATCATTATACAGTTTCCAGGAAGAAAAGCACAGTTGGTATTGACAAAGCTTAAAAAGAGGGGGACGGGGAGGGGGGAAGAAAAAAGAAAACCCAAACCCGAGATGTTGAACTTCTCGCAAAACAACCTGCCTTTGATATTTACAAATGTGCAATTTGCTCCTTGTCAGCTTTGGTGTGAACTCCTCGTCAGCGGGGCCAGGCTCCAGCGGCGAAGCTCCCCTCCCCAAACCACGGGGAGGCTTGTATTTGTCGGCTGAAAATCCAGTGGGAGCTGGTGGATGTCTTGGTGGTCACTGGGTCTCTCGAGAGGGTGATTCATTGCACCCTAAAAAGCTGTCTAAAGCAAAGGTGCTCATTTAAAGGGTGCTGGAAAGGACCTTTCTCTTCCAACCCAAACTGTTCCATAGTTGGGTCTGGCCATTGCTCTTTGTCAGCTGTGGTGGGAGCTTTGACCGTGAACCTGCACCGAGGAATCTTGACTTGGAAAAGGCTGTGGGCAGCGCTGAGCTCAGCGCTACCCCATGTGTCCAACGCAGGGTGCTCACCTGGGGTTTTGCATAAGTGCAGCTGCAAGTAGGAGTGTTTTATCACTCTGAAATTCCCTTTCCATCAGCTGGGATTGTTTTCAAGGCGTGAATTTGACTTCTTTTGTGACCTGTAGTTGACTGTGCGCTCCGTTATGTTTCAAAGTACTCCGAGAGCTGTAGAAATGCGAGGCCTTGTCTTTTGCCATTGAAATATTTTCATTCTTTTCCCCTTCCTGGGTTTATTGCCTTTGAGTTGTGCTGATGCCTTTGAAGTAGGGATGAATTTTAGCCATGGAGTTTCATCTCAGGGTGTAGATTCACGCTCAAAGGAGGGAAGCATTCACTACATTTTCTGTTTCCGTTCAGCCTGCTACAGAGTTGGACCCAAGCTGTGAGATTCAGATGTAAATTGCTCCTAAGCCTAGGCACGGTTTGATCACCCAGCTTTTAAGCTGCTGAGCACCAATGCCCAGGAAGGGAAGCTCTGGGATGCTTTCCTTAGGGATAGGAGTGACCACTGACTGCAGTCCCTCCGCATCCAGAAAACAAGCTGGGAGTGGGATTGGTGTCAAGCCACAGTCTTCCCATCTCCAGCTTCCCAAGGCTAGGCTTAAAAAGGCCATTTCTACCTTTTCTCTGTTTTCGGAGGCTGTTTCTACTGCCTCCAAAATGAGTCAGTGATGTAAAAGAAATGCAAGGTGAGGCTGACAAGAATGGGGAGCCAACTGGGACTCTGATGGGGGGAAAAAAAACCTATATGGTGCCCCATCACCTCCCTGAAAGCATCCAAAAGGAGAGACTTTGTCCCCATTGCGTTTCTCGCATTGTCTTTCGGCTCAGCCCCCGTGGGCGAGTGGGATTTCCACGTGACCTCGCCGGCAGAGCTGCCCTTGGCCGGTGGCTAATTGGCCATAGTCGCAGCTCCCGGCTTGCTCCATTTATATTGGCAAACGGGGATTACTGGGAGCCGAGAGACTTCAATGCCAGCTGTGGAGAAACGGAGGGGGAGAGGAGAGAGCAGCAAATGAGCCGTGCAGATGTTGGAAAGTGAATTAGCCTTTAAGAGTGTTTTCTGTGGCGAGGCGGTACGGCAGCCGAGGTAAGAGGGAGCATGATGCTGACAGCATCCCTCCAGCAATCCCTCATATTTACCGAGGGATTGAGATGAGTTTGTTCTCTTCTAGCGGATCGAAGGCTACAGAGATGGCAGAGCCTCCTAGGGTGCATGGCAGGGCTTAATAATAATGAGTCAGGTCTTCAATATTTTACACGAAGGTACTGGGCTTAAATAATAAATGAAGCAAAATTAATCAAGGTGTATTGCAAGGGAGACGTGGACGTTCCAATGCAGCTTGGCAACTGTCACCACGCAACAGAAATGAAGTTGTTCCTAAAAACCAGCTGGAGAGGAGTCTCTAGATGTCATTCTTCTTCCTTTAAACAGTGTCATTTGTTCTGAGATTGCATGTTAGATGATCCACTGCTTCCCAGGAAGAGGGAAGGGGAAAGGGACTTCACTTGGACAAGTCATGGTGCTTCACAGTCCCAGCCTTGTCTGGTGCGTGGAAAAGGCGAGCAGAGGTAGAGAGAAAAATGTAACAGGGTTCAGCATCTTGAGTGATGCTGCGTAGGTGCAAATTCAAACTGGGCTCTGGAAAAGGGGAGCTGTTGAGGCACGGAGATGCCTTTCTCTGCCCCGCTTTTTCATCCCTTTCCTACCCTCCAACGCTGCCGTTTCTTCTGCTGATCCCTGCCAGCCTTGTGTTGCCTTCACGTCATGCCCAGGGGGAAGGGGAGAGAAGCGGGATGGATCCCTGTGGCTTCTCCCTCTGCGTTTGGTACTCTTTTGGAGCGGGCAAGCCCAGGCACGAAGGCGCCCGGGCTTATTTCCATTTAGATGGTTCAGAACAGCCTTGTGGGCTTAGATGTTCATCGTCCTTTGGCTTCCAGTGGGCTTTGGGTGCTCCGCTCGCAGATTGCGACGGCGAGGGAAGACAAGCAGCCGACTCAATATGAGTGATAAAGCAAGCTTCTACTTTATTGCGATAATACAGCTCTTTTATATGTTTCATTATAATTAGGCATACTTATCAAGACTTAATTGGCTGAGCTCTAAAGATTACATTTACCTGGTCCTCCTACTTGCGGTTTCAAGCTAAGGGTTCTTTCTTGTCTCCACAGTCCATACTT
>VFFE01007222.1:176729-221054 GCA_008921705.1 Burhinus oedicnemus
GGATCTCTAATGGTGGGTTTATGGAGCGCGTCGGCGTGTTCCTTAGCCCTTCTGGGACACTGGGGATGAAATATAGGGTACGTTGGGCCCCGCTGGTACGGGTGGTCTGGCTTGAAGGGAGCTTGATGCCGACGGAGATCCTGATGGAAAACGTGCGAATTGCAGCTGGGTGGCCCAAACGTGGGCCAGAAAGAAGTGCCGGTGCACATTCCCGGCCGCTTCTCCCAGCAAGGTGGGAAAGGTGGTGATGGTCAAATCCAGTTAGTGCATCCCCTCGCCTGCTGGGTCATCCCCAGCCCTGTGGCAGAGGTCCCAACAGCTCCCTGCCCACCGGCAACTCCCATCCAGCCCTGCAGGGCTTCTGGGACCCGTGGTCCCTGGGCGCTTGCAGCCCCACTTGGCTTTTTCACCTTCCTCCAGGTTAAAAAGTGAAAAGGAATGCCTCACTATGGATTTTTGTTGCCATCACAGTGCTCTGAGGGCTTTTTTCCCCCCTTCTGCTTTAGGTTTTGTTTTTGTTTTGCATCTACTTTGTCTAAAATAGCAGCTCCGTCTACGGAATAACCAAGGGGCCTTAAACTAGGCTGTTCAGGATGAGCGTCACATCTGGTATTTGCAAAACACAGTGAGCGATAAATAGCTACAGTGTCATAAAGCTCAGACTCTGGAGAGGCAAGGGTGGCTGGTGAGGCTTTTGTTGCTTTTTGGGTTTTTTAGTGTTTTTCTGGGGAGGGCAGGAGGGTACTGATTAAAAAAATAAGCAAAACCCCACTTGTGTTTGCAGGTGTGATGGTGAGGGTTGGGAGACCCCAGCTCTGCCCATAGTACCCTGAGCCCCGTCCTGCAGCCCTGTGCACATCTGTCACCTCCGAGCACTGACCGACGATGTGGCTCCCTCCCACCCAGGGCTTTCCAGGGTGACCTCGGGGGACTCTGCCACCTCCTCTGAAATGCCTGGCGGAGACCTCCTGGGCCAGCTCACACCCAACGCATGGAAGACGGCAACCCACCTTTTCCTGAGCTGTAGTGAACCGGGGAGGGAACAGGTTTAGTCTTTGCCTGGAGCCATGAACAGAGCTACTTGCTGATCCTTCTTGTCAGCGGCTTCCCAAGCCTGCTGCCTATCCATCACGCCTGAGTGATGGGTACCCGGCCAGCGCTGAGATGCGCAGTGCTCATATCCCTATTATGACATTGTCGGTGTCACAGCCAAGTGTGAGGGACTCGCAAAATGTCACTTCAGGTATTAGAAAATGACTGTGCCTCTGCTGCTCTCTGGTTCGTGATCCAAGTGCTCTTCCCCCCATCAGTCCCGACTGGAGGGGCCTTTGCCTTCGAATGTGGTTATCTCAGCTTTGGGATTTTTAGATAAAAATGTGGGTTTAGTCGTGGTGCAAGGAGCCAGGCTGACAGCCCCATGCAGTCCCTCCAGCTACGGCACCAATGCCGAACGAGCTCCGTGCTTTCTCTGTGCAGGGCTTTCCTCCCCCCAGCCTGCTCTCCCCCCTCTGCTCCAGACCACAGCTGGCATGCTCTGCCCTTCCAAGTCCTTTGCGAGCATCTCCCCTGGCTTTGGAGGGACCCCGTGCTAGCGAGAAGCGGGGAACTCGGTCCTTGTCACCAGCTCCATCAGGATTGATGTTTGAGCATCCAGCACCTGGATGTAACCGCATCTCCCATCCGTTCCGAGTTGTGCATGGAGTCACTTTCCCCAGCCAAAGCCTGCTGATCTTAGCGTGAGGGTAGCCAGTCGTGCTCCAGTTGGAAAAAATAGGTTGTCCCATGCCTGACGTGAGCGTGGCTCTTCCCTAAGCCATTGATGAACCTTAATTCAGGAGGTACGGAGTGGTGAACTGGAGCAACGCCTGGCTCCAACACTGGCGAGGCAGCTCCTTGGCCATAGGGCTGCCTTGCACCGAGGTGGGCTCACAAACCAGTTGCCGGGAGGCAGTGACCTTGTTAGCAACCCAAGTGGCTTCTTTTTGGTGCTGGTCATCTCTCCTGGTCGCGTGGTCTTGTCCCCTTAGGCAGCAGGTCTGGCTCCGGTGGTGTTTCTTGGCAGTGCCCACCCAAAATGTGCCTCGTGGTGGGCAACAGGCTCCCTGGCAAGCTGGCATCATCCTGCTTGAAAGAGAGATCAAGAACGGGAAAGGGGTTGGGGGAAGACGAATGATTTATGAGGCTTCGGTTGGCCAAGCAGGTCATTCTCAGCATATTCCAAAATAATTTAGCATCATCTATTCTGCCTGCAGTGGGAGCTTGTTGCGGAAAAAGAAAGAAAGGAAGAAAGAAAGAAAAAAATCCCGACATAAAGAACCCAGAACCCCCTTGATGGGATGGTTAGAGCTTGAAGTTTCTTTTTTCCTGAGGGCGGCTGTCTCCTCTCTGTAAATCAAACCGTTGGTGTCAGATCGGCAACTCCGTCTTTGCCACGGCCTCTTCCCCGCTTCCCCGAGGCCTCCCCATGCGCCGAGGGGACGTAATCACCACCTAGAACGGCTTGAAGGACACAAGCGCAGGAGCCGAGAGGACGATTTGTAGTGAATAATTTAGTGGCTGAATTTAAAGCTTTTGTTCTCGTCACAAATTACCTGTGAACTGCATGGGAAGGCTTTGATCGTACAAATTCATTTTACATCGTCTCTATCTGCCAACAGACCCACCTACCCGCTCAGCTGTGGTTTTAACCGATGTATTTTTCCGTGCCCATTGGCATGTTTTGGAGGTGGGCCGGACCCTGCCCATGCTTGTAATTAGCCTGTCATTTCGGTGGGTGCGGTTTTAATTACTGCAGTAGGATCGCCTGTCCGGGTCGCACTGGAGTTTGGAGGTTGTAGATGGGAATAATTTTGTGGCGTGAAGTTGTCGGTACCCCCCATTCCCTGCATATTACGGGGTGTCTGCCCAGCCCTCAGAGCGTTTGGCTTTGAGATGGAAGGGGAGGAGATGGCCTGGGATGCCCGGGCAGGGATGCAGGCGGGGATGCGTGCCGCTTGGATAGCGTGCCGTTGAGATTGCCTTCCCCCTCCTCGCCCCGGCAGCTCTCCTCTCGCACCGTCAAGGCGCTTTTCTCCACATCCCTCTAGCCTCTTTGTGCTTGGTATGGATGGTCAGATCCGAAGCTCTCTGCCTCCTCCCCCATTCAAGCTGCGCTGGCTTTTTGGGACTAGGGAATTTAGCAAAGTGCATGTGAAGGAGGCTGCAGGCTGCCCGAAGAGAGCCATGTGAAACGAAGTTGTATCGCTCTCCAAGATCAAATTATCCTTCTCAGCTTTTGGGGAGAGGACTTGCTGCAGCCCTATGCGAGGGCTCGCTGCTTCCTCCTCGTCTCGGTTTATATCCCCGGTCCCCTGGCAGGCGCTGCAAACGCTCACTCATCAGGGCTTGCTCTCTGTGCTAATGGCCCTCTATAAATAAGCCCCACGAACAGTGATAGAGAACAATCATAAAAGGCAGGCGCATAAATTAAAGCCGATGTTATAATAAACTAGACAAGCCCTTCATCGAGGGTTTTATGTTTCTCCTTGAGTCGGCAGCTTTGCCAGGAGAAAATGATTTCTGCACGCCTCAGCCCGGTCCTCTGTCTGCCTGCTCCGTAGGTGCACGTGGGTGTGCGGCTTCACCATCCCGCTTTTTTGGCGTTATAGATAGCAAAGCTGCCAGAATTTCCCAGAACAGCTCTCAGCTTCCCTTACACAGCTCCTTCGGGTGGCATCAGGGCCGCAGATTAACTGTCCGGGTGGCTTTGGCTACTCTTTCTAGCTTTTGGGTAGCTATAAATGAAATGCGATGCCACTGGGTGGCTGAGATTGCCGAGAGCCCAGCCCTGTGCCTCCAGAGAAAGGTGGAAATCGTTACATTTACTCCGGTGATCTGCGGTCAAACCTCATGGAGACGGAGAGAGATGGCCTCATATGAAATATCAGCATCTTGGTGCGGGTGAAGATGCACATCTGTTATCTCCGAAAGGTTGCTCCTTTCCCTTTGCCCCGAAGCATCTCTGCGGCCAGGAAAGCACGCACCGGTGGCTGGCACGCAGACTTTCTGCCGTGCCTCCGGTGTACCTCGGGAGTGCTATATATACTGCTCTGAAAGTCCTGCCTCTCCCGGTGAGTTCATAGCTGTCTTTCTGCATCACATCCTGGATGGCTGAAACTTGGCAGGGCGAGTGGGAGCTCCCAACGTACAACTTCCTGGTGATGAAGTTGTCCAGGAGATGCAGCGAGTCGTGCCACGGCCGTGGGGTCATTCAGGGCTCCAGTTTGTGCCCCACCAAAAGCAGGAGTCAGTCTCCCAGTCCTGTGACAGTGGCACGGGGATGGTGGGGAGCTTTGGCAGAGCTTGGTGAGGTCCCATCAGCTCAACCCGCTCCCAGACCCCGTTTGGACACTTGGAAGCTGAACTAATGGCCCTGAGAGCTGGCAGCGAGGACGCAAACTCCCACTCTGGGCTCCAGGCTCGCTTTTGAGCCTGTCTGCCCATCCCTTACAGTCTTTGCAGTGAAATCCAGATAACGTCCCTAAGGTGGCATGTTGGGTTTGGGGAAGTGACAGCAGGTTCCTGGGGGCTCTTGTGCCCTGAATGTGCTGCGTGTTGGCTTCGTAGAGGCCATGCTCATCTCTGTGTCTTAGCTACTTTGCTGGGAAGGAGGGATGTGTGCCGTCAGGGAGATGTCACCATGTACCTCTTGCAGAAGGCTGTGGGGACAACCAGGAGGAGAATTACGGGCGTCCGGCTCATCAATAGAGGTTCAGAGCAATTTGCTGACATGGGCTCAACTCTGGGATGAATCCGTGGCAGGCCACGCGCACAGCTCCAAGCAGCGACATGGGTGCGGAGTTACATTGGGTCTGGGGGCAGCTGGAACGCATCCTCCTGGTGCTTGAGCATGTTCTCCCTCAGTACGGTCATATGGAGGCACAGCACAGCCCGCGCCAGGAGGATTAAATGCATGGTGGTGTGGGTGCAGGAGTGGAGGGGAAGGAAGGGGGCAAGGAAGGAGAGGAGGGAAGATGCATGGGAGGCAGAAAGGGGAGAGGGGGTGAGCCGATCGGTTCTGCTTTCTGCTCCCTGCTCTCCCGTGCGCTCTGACCCGAGCTCCCCCTCGTGTTCAGCCGCACATATTTCTCCGGCATTCTCCCGATGGTCCTCTCCGAGTGAATGCAGGGAGGTTCGATCTTTCCTGCCACATTTGTGCCGGAGGTGCCAGACTGCTGTTGGGCAGCCCGCTGGCCGCAAGCTTGCTTTTTCCTGCAACCGAGGCACCCCCCCCTTCTTCCCAGTGGAACTGCAGCATCAGAGGCACCTCCAGCCTTTCCAAGTATTCAGGCCAGAGCCAGGTGCTCAGACGAGCTCTGGCGAGAGGCAGAAATCCATAGTTTTGATCATGCGAGGAGAGGTGCTTGCTGCAGACGTGGCCCGGTGCGTCTACCCCGATGCTGCTGTGTTGGTTCCCTCCGGAGGCTGCCTGCCACCGCTGCCGCCGCTCAGCAGCCCCTCGCTGGTCTCGCACTGGGTCGTTTTCCACTCCATTTCCTCCCCGAGCCTTTGGATATCCCCCTTCCACCACCCCCTCAAGCTCTCGGCTTGCTTCTTCATCATCCTGGCTGGGATAAAATATGACTGCGGCCGCGAACCGCCGAGATCACAGCTCCCCTTGGGGACTGTTCACCCACATCACCTGTCGGATCGGGAGCCTGCATGTCCTTGGAAAAATATGTATTTCAGGCCGCCGGGGTGCTAATTTGCAAGGCCCATTACTCAAACGAAACATTAAAATGGCCATGCATAAAGCAGAGCCTTTATCTGTGCCTCCCCCTTGGTCTGAACTCCCCGCACCAGGTATAGGCTTCCTGTCAAGCCAAAGAGCCAAAAGCGAAGATTTATCGATAGGTACCTTGACTCCGGCTTGCATTTTAATTATGTCGCCGTCAGCCTGTGCCGAGAATAAACTCGTTGGCTATTGCGTTATCCTCGCTTCATCTCTCCGGATGAATGCACTGGGAGAGACATGGGTTTATAGAGTCCGGAACAGAGACTCTCTGGCTTTTCCTACCTCCTTTCTTCCTGGCTCATCTGCGCAGATCAGCCGAAATACCGATCTGCTCGTGAGGCAGGGAGGGAAGGATGAGGGGAACGAGTGCTGAGCATCCCTGTCTCTTGGTGCCTTAGCGTCCCTTGATGGTGGAGCTCCCTCTCGGCCTCTCCTAGCCCACCCGAGTTTGCAGGGAGGGCAAGCGCTCACCCCACCGCGGCCACCTCCGCTCCGCCAGGGCGGGAAGCAGAAAGCAGGGCTCGGCAAGGTGATGGAGCCGACACGGCTTTTTGGAGGGCTTGATTTCACGCTGGGAGCAAAGCTGTGGCGCCACAAGGAATTGAGAAGCCACGCTTGTCAGGGAGGAGATGCGATGAACTTGGGAGTGCGCTTGTTTGTTTTCTGTATATATTTGCGTGTGGGGGTGGGTATAAATATTACTCGCGTGCGCCAGACAACACTGGTGTCTCGCTTAATGCAGGTGCAAAGTTTGACCCGGCACTTCCCAGCGGAAGCGATGTATATTTATTGGCGAGGCGCTGGGTGGGAACGCATGCCTCACGCACTCGGCCCGGCAGACGCTATCTCAGCAAAACGGGGGCAATTATTAAAATAAAGAAAAGCAAAAGCAGCTCAGGCATGACCGCGTCACTCTAACTTTGTTACAGAGCCACCTTCTCCTGGGGCTGGCTGCAGAGGAGATGCTCCAGGGATGCTCCTGGCCGTGCAGGGACTGGCTTTGCCAGCTCCCAGCCCCCTGGGTGCTGGAGCTGGTCCCCTGCCTCAATTTCCCCATCAGTAGCAGCGACGTATAGAAGTCATGTAAGTCTTAGCCCGCAGGGGAGTGCGAAAGGCTCCCTTCATTAATAAGCACAAAGCGCTGTGATATTTTTAGATGGAAGTGCCACGTATTGATATAATATTACTGTACCTCATTTGACTTCTTTTTCGATCGCAAGCCCCCTCTTGATCCCGTTACCTGCGGTAACAGTTATCTGGCTATATTTTATCATCTGAATATTTCAATTAAATTACTTTAAGGGGGGGGGAAGCCTACGCCGAAGTTGGAAATGATCGCTGTATCACTCCAACTTCCCTCCATTCCCAGAAGGTTAATTGAAAGGCAGCCATCTTGGTGACGTTTAGACAAATGAGGATAATTATGTGTTCTCCAGCTCTTTGAGAGGTTAATTGCTTAGATGTACGAAGACTTGAAGAACAAAGAAGGAATAAATCAGAAGCGGGACGATGATCTGATAATGTAATTTGGTATATTCACGTACAACTCAAACAAATAAACCCCCTAATTGCACGGAGGTGTTCGGCTGTGCGGATGCCCCCCGAGGATGCCAGGATCAGGTCCTTGGCCCTCGGTGACGCTCGGGGACGGGGTACTGGCAGGAGAAGGAGAGCTCTTTGGCCGACACCTGCCCAGGACTGGTGGCTGTTGTCATCCTGCGCCATCCGGTGGTGCCATGGGACCATCATCTGACTCCTTAGCGCCCATCGCACTGAGCGTCCAGCCCTCATCCCAGTGGAGAGACGGCGGGTGGAAAGCCCAGGGGTCAGCAGAGGCGCAGGAGCAGCAAGCAAAGGATTTCCTCTGGTGGGTTATTTTCTTTTGCCTAATTGCTGGTGAAATTTCTGCAAATTGGCAATTATATTCTTGGGCTGACGGCTTACCCAGGTCATTTACAGATGGCGTGTTTGGCAGGAGCACTTCACGGTGGTCGCCATGAAATATGGCTTCACCCTCTATCGGCAGAATTTCTCTCTTTTTAGAGGTTATTAATTCTGCCCGTGAGGATTTCACACTTGCGGTGGCATCATTGTGAAAGCGGCTGATTTTTTTTTCCTTTTAATTCCTCCCCCTGGTGCTTGGGGTAAGGGTGCTGGTGTTGTCTGGCATTAGGTTTGTCCGTCTGTCGGCCCCGCTGTCCTGCTGGGATGGGATACAGGAGACGCCCAAAGTGATCTCCTGGCACCAAGGGTGCAGATGAGGGGAGGGGATTTTTCCCTCGCCCATCCCGGCATGGCGTGGAGCCGGGTGCGTGGAAAACTTGGGCTTTTATCGAAGGCTCGGAGCTGTGTGAAATGCCAAGCTTTCCAGCTGGGATCAAATACCACTTCATGTTTCAGCCGAGGGGGTCAGGGAAACAGCGCTCTTTTTTATTTTTCCCTCTGCTGTGAGCTTGGGGGTGAAACATCTTCATCTGGAATCTCCTTTCCCCCTCCACTGGGTCTCCGAGGAAGATGGAATTGATTTCAAATGAGAAAATGCCTCCCCACCCTTGACGTGCGAGGAGCCCCGAGCCTCGGCCTTCGAAACACCAGCGAGTGCTTTTCACGACTATCTGTCAGGCCTGTCTGAAATTGCAGTTTAATTCTCCGTATTTGCTCTTGTATTGTGCATTAAGATACAGCGAGTTTATCCAGCAGTCCAGCTGTTTTGAAGATAATTACTACAGAACTCAACCTGATGTAAAATAATCCTCCCGGGCAAGCAGCCAAGAGCCTGAGACTTATCCTCCAAAGACTGAAACCTCTCCATTACCCTTAAGAGCCGCAGCGATAGGAGCGGGCGTTTCATGACAAATGTATTTTTGGTGGTAATTAACGGGGGGTCGGGAGAAGAGGTTTGCCTCCCTGCCGGCTTCTGTCAGCGAGGGTGGTGTGGCCAGACCAACTGACCGGTAGCATGAGGACCACGGGCAATGGAGACCTGGCGGGGTTTCCATCCAAAGCCAAACCCAATGCACCGTCATTTCCCCCAGGGACCCATTTGGGGGCTGTCACCGCACGCCCTTCTGCCATTCCCATTGCCACATTGCCACCCTGTCCTGTGCTGGGGCAGCTTCAGACCAATTTTCCCTCCTTGCAAGCCAGGGACAGATGTACAATCGCTTTCCTCCAGCTCCTTCTGTCACAAACACACCCTAGCCCGTGTTTTAATCAAGCTGACGACATCCTTTCTTCTTTTGCAACTGCGGGATGCTGCCGCAGCCGTGGCCACGTTCCCCTGGGTTGAAAGCGGCCCCCTTGCCTGGCCGAGACAGAGACGGTTGCCAGTCGCATCAGGATGGCTGAGTCATAGCGGTCGGAGCCTTGTATCACCGCGCATTAATTACCGTCGCTTAACTACATGGCTAGCTGTGACTGCGAAACAGTTATTTCTGTCTCTCCCTGCCTGGGAAGGCGGATGAAAAAAAAGAAAAAAAGCAATAGTGAGGGGAAAAACCAAACCCCAAAACTCCACCACAGGCGTCGAGGGCTCCGAGTTCTTGTGTTTTCGGGTCCGCTAGCACCGCCAGCAATAAACTCGGCATTTCTTCTCCTCCTTTTGATTGAAGAACACTAGAAATCAGCCGGGGCGCAGGTGCTGCATTGTGTTAGATTAGCGCTGATTGAATCCGTACACGGGCGCTGATTGAGGCACAGGGCTGTGCCGATGCTGGCGTGCCACGAGCAGGGGGGTTTGCTGGATCGTGTCCCTCAGTCGGCACCATGACGGTGTCAGCGGGCATCTCTCCTTGGGTCTTTTCTTCCCTAGTGGCACGTAGGGCAGAGCCCTGGTGTAGGGTGGAGGGGAATTTGGCTTCCTTGGTGAGAAGGCAGCTCTCTGCTGGTGTTTCCTAGGATGGGTAGCGATGCCTTGATGCTGGTGGATGTTGGTCATCTCTTTGGAGAGGAACAGGGAAGATGTCCCAGCTTCCTTCAGATGGCAGGATGGCCCGGTGGCCATGAGCAATTTGGGAATCAGTGCCCGGCTGCATCAGGGACCTGGGTTTGAGGAGAGAGCGCAATCACTCAGGTGCTGTTTTGGGCCAGGAAAGATGCCTCACTACACTTCTTCCAATGTTTGCGGTGCTCCTGAAGTGGCTGCCCCTACTTGGTGCCATCATTTTCATCTCTGTTTGGGAAATCGGGTGTGGACGGCAGCATCGACTGACTCTGATGTTAGCATTTAAGTGCCACCTGCTCTATAAACATCCCCATTGATTTGTGCTATTCAAAGGCCTCCTGCTTTATTTCTTTACCTGCCACCTCGTATTTCCTTATGAAGATTTCTCCTAAGCTAATAACAGCCGTGGGCTGTTGGGGCCAAGGCTGATGCATTCCGACCTTGCCTGCCGCATCCTGGGGGAGCATCCCAACGCGTGGACACGGCTGGACCTCGGCTGCACAGGGAATCAGGAGGTACTAGGCTGTAGCCAGAGGCAGCTTGCAAACCTGGTACGGTTCTGAGGGCAAAGCACGTTGCTGTTATTTGCTGATCGGCGATGAGTTTCAGAGCAGGCTGTAGTGGCTGTGACTTGCGTGGGGCAGGGAGAGCCACCGGGAGCTTTGTGCAGGGCAGGGACGTGATGGCTTCCTGCGGGAAAGGGCGTGGGTAGAGCCCCAATCCAGTGCCTGCCGAAGGCAGTGCTGACCTTACCGGGGGCTGCAGAGCCTGAGTCATCAGGGTACAGATGCGTTGTCATGTCAGAAACGAGGGAGTCAGGGTGGGAAAATCCAACGGGAGCCGGGAGCGGAGCATGCCCCATCACACCACTCTTCCCCTTGCCGATGATGCTGTCAGGGCAGCATGCGTGCCCGCCAGCTGTGAGTAAAAGCAATGAGGAGTGAAAGAAGGGCTTTAGGAAGGAAAGGGAAAGCCTAGTTCGCTTTAACAGAGTTGACCACAGTTTCTGGATTTGCTCGATGTGGAACATTAATTCAGAAAATCCCGAGAAGGGCTTTGGGGAGAAGATGCGGTCAGATAGTGGCAGCGGTGGCACCGTGCAGCCGCTGGCCTTGCCGCTCGTCCCTTCCCTGTGCACACTACGGTCTGTTTCTAAGCCATCTGCGGTGCAGCTCTGCCTGCATCGGCCTTAGCGTTGCACTGTGCTGCCCACAGCGGTTCCCAGTTCCATAGTTCCCAGACTGGGATGCAGGTGCGGTGCAAGCCCTTCAAACGCCAAAGGTGGGCGCAGACCCGCTCCCCAAGTCAATGTTGGCTCCAGCATGGCACCGACCCAGCATCGAGCTCATGTTTTGCAGCCCCTGGGTGGTCGCAGAGGCCACCCAAAGCCCTGTGGGTGCCGGGTGCCAACCAACCGGTGGCGTTTCGCATGACGCGGCCCCCACGGGGACATCTTGACTTGTGATGCCTCATGCAGACAGCTCCCGCCCTCCTCATCATCTTGTTATCATTCTAATGTCTGGGAGCAGCAGTCATGGACCAAAACACCATTAAACTATCTGAAATGGAGCAACTCGACAGCCCCTGCCCTCACAGGCTTATTATCTCTGCAGCTGGATCTTTTATATTTAGCAACCTCTAATGTATCAATTTTGGGCTCAGATTTTTCACGGGGAGCAGCTTCTATTCCAGTGCTCGGTGGCGGGCGGGCAAACTACAGGGGAACCAGTGGGGAGAAACCCACCCTGATGAGCCCCCAGCCTCTGGGGCGGGGGGCAGGCAGGAGGGTCCTGTAGCCCTCGGAGGGCTCGGGGAAGGGGGTGGTGGGTGGGGAAGAGTTTGCCGGCAGTCCAGAGCTTGTTTGAACAGCACTGGGAGTGCCTGGGGAATCGGAGCAGTAGCGGTGGGGCCGGGCTATTAATTAAGCTTGCGGAGGGCAAGAGCTGGTGGTGCGTGGCTTTGCAGGAGGGAACGGGCTGAGCAGTTTATGATGTGGAGGTGGGGAGGTTATGGGGGAAAAGGGGCACGGTTTAGGCTGACTGAGCACCCTGTGCATCCCATGCTCTTTGTTTTCCCGTGGGGAACATGGAGGCACAGTGATGGGTTGGGACTTGCCGAGCAGATGGCAAGGGTTGGATGATGCCAAAGGGCACATGGTGGGTCCCCTCCATCCTTGGGACGCTGGGACAGTGTGGGGCTGCACATCCAGGGGCCAGGATGGAGGGGAGAGATGGGAGCAGGGACAGCATGTGTGGCTGAGACAGGAGACAGGGTGCCAGTGGAAGGGATCGGGAATGAAGACAAAGCGCCTCCCACCCTCCGCCCCGAGAATAAATATCAGGGATGACAGTGACAGAAACCCAGGCGGCACAGTCCTGCCCTCGGGGAGCTATTGCGCGAGACCCGCCGTCACACACCGCAGATGCCATTGTACCCGCGGCTAATTTGACGGTTTACATTGTTGGGAGAGGATTAGAGAAGCCACTCGGTTTTGATGGCCTGCTTCTAATTTGCATCTTTAACGAAGCGGGAGCCCCGCCAGGTTCTGTTCTTTTGTGTTTACTTCTGAGGAAGTGTGTTTATTTCCGATGATTACAAATAAATCTCCTCTGCCTTTGCTCCAGCCGCCTGGAATAAAAGGCGTTTGGAGCCCTTAGCCAGGGCGAGTACCGGAAGTGAAGGAGAAATCCCATTAGGAGTCTCCTACAAATGTAATTAACAATTTCTTCTCAAAGGGGAGGGTGCCAGGGCATTCGCTCTGCCCCCATGACAGGTACTGTTGGTTGGAAACTTCCTGGGGCGAGGTACCACCCTGGCGCTGTCGAGGGGCTCTGCTCCTGATCCTGGTGAACTGTTTTAGCTGCCGAAAAACTGGGTCAGCAGCCCGTTTGCAACCGGTTTTGGCATCTCCATTTGTCATTTTGACGAGACGCGTTGCCTACAGGAGAGAAGTTGAAAGTTTGGGGTTGAAGCGTTTAAAAGTAGGGCGTTGTTGGTTTGCATAAGGGAGTGAGAGGGTTTCAGGTCGATCCAAAGCGAGCATCTCCCACAAGTCTGGGTGTGAACCGGTGTCCTGGTCTGCTCGGAATGTGTGTCGATGTTTCAGGGTCCCAAGTATCCCATCCCTCAGAATATTTTGCACGCACAGAGAGGGCTTTGCCAAGCTTGCTTTATGCCTCCAACTCTTCACGTGCCATTTATCCCACCAAACTAGTACTGAAAAATTTACAGCGACCCTGAACACGGTATTTCCTCACCACAGGGCAGGCATCGAGGGCAGCCCCAGCCTCATGTCACATGCCTTGGCCCTCATGCTCAGCCAAGTCAGCAGTGTGGGAGAGGTCTGGGAAAGGCGGGGAAAGAACGCAGTGGGTGTCATGTCACATCCCGCTCATAAGAGAAGCACCATCAGCGTCACTGATGGGTCCGGGCAGGAGCCTGCTGCGGGAGCGATGTGGGGGTCTCTCCTAATAGGTCCGGGAAGAGAGAGACAGTCGCTTTGTGCCACCAAACACAAAGCGAGCGTTGGTAGAGTTATCTGTATTGTTGACACTAAGTGAAATAATTCCTTGGCAAACTTCAAAATTAGCATTTAAGGATGAGGAATAGGGGCAATTAGAGGGGACAGGGCACGGTGCCGCTGCCCCCGGCTCCCTGCCTAATGCATCTTCTCGCGCTGCTGCGTTTGGGTTCATTGCCTGAGAGGCCACGTATATTGGTGGGAGCGTCGCGGGGGGCAAAGCCCAGCATCCGAGGCTCCCTGGCCACTGAAGCGGTCGCAGCAGGAGGCAGCCAAAGGGCTGCAGATGGTGAAAAGTCTCTGCTGGAAGGCAGCAAAGCGTCAAAGCAGGATGCGAGATGGAGAAGCATACGGGATGGGTTACCTTGCACAAAGAAAGGCTGCGTGGGGCAGCTGGGACGAGGTGGGTGCCAGAGGCTTGAGTTCAGGCTGACATTATCGGTCTGCAGATATTCCCCCTGCCTCGCTGATGGGTTTTCTCCAGGTGAACCGTGGATGCAGGATGGGTTTATTTCCCTCCCATCTGACAGGCTTTTGTCCCTCCTGGACTCGTAAGGCAGGGTTTCTTCTAGAGATGGATACGGCGCCTTCAGGAGACTGTTAATGGGAGTTTGTCTTTGTTCTTAATTAGATCCCTTGAAGGGAAAACCTCCTGGCCTGCTTTATTATCCAGCTTTGTCAGAGCTTGTCTGCTTTATCTAAACACTTTGCAGAAGTCTCTTTACCTGTTTGCTTACTGGAGACATTATCATAATCCTGGTCAATTGGAAATAGGTAGCAAAGATGGCTCAGCAGGCGAGGGGGAGCCAGCAGCTTAGCGGCTGATGGAGATGGCTTTCCGAGGCAGGTAAAGAAGCTGGTGGGGTGCTCCTCGCGTTGGGGTGCTGGTCAGGATTTGCCTTTGAAGCGTCAATTCCCAGGGCGTGGGAAGACTCGCAGCGGGAAGGTAAGGTTGGGCAAGAAGTCAGTGTTTCTGGAAACGCTCTGTTTTCCATGGCAGCAGATGGACGATGGCTTTTCTGCTGGTGGTCGCTCCGATGCATTACCAGGAGGTGCAGGAGGGCTGGTTTTTCGAAGGAGGGCGGTTCGTCCGGTCGCTCCCCATGCATGGGGGATAGCCTGGGCTCTGGTGGAGAGGAGCACGATGCTAAGCAGGCAGAGCTGAAGGGACTGGGTTCCAAATTAGCTGTTGAGCGGCAGCAACTGAAGCAAGAGCTTGAGAGATGGGGAGAAGGACCCTTTGCCTCCTTGCTCTTGGCATGAGTTTGTCAGAAAGTCTCCAAGTTGTTCCTGCCCGTTCTCTGTGAGTGGGTTTGAGGGTGGTACCGGTCACCAGGAGCTACAGGCAAGGGAGGATGAAGCCGTCCTTGCCCTTCGTCGTGAGCCTATCTGCCTGTGTGACAGGCATCCCTGCGCTGTCTTGCAGGTGCAGCTCTGAGTCGTAAAAGTGCGCTGTAGACACACAACGAGTGACCCCATTTCTCCAGGGGTCCGGCCGAGCCCCAGATCTCCCCAGGAAGCGCACATGGTGCATGCCAGCCAAAGCCAGGCAGCGGCAGTCAAAGGTAGCTGGTGATGGCACGAGCGCCTCATCCCTGTCATTTCCAACCCTAGTCCGTGTGCTTCACCCCTAATGAGGGGACCCGAGGGTACCTCGCAGGGCTGTAGTCTGGATATTTATACGAGTGCAGACATGCAAGTTGTCTGTTTTACATATTGCTGCCCTGATTTTTCAGTGCACGCAATGAATAATTTACAGAAGCCGTGTGTAAGTATCTCTTTATTATTCATTATAATGAAGTGAGACAGCAGTAATAGTCCACTAGACTGGAATCCCCCAGGGCCGAACTTAACTCGGCCGCGCTTAGCTCTCCCCCAGTTCATTTGAACGAAGGGAGGGATTGCCTTCACGACAAGGACAATGCTGTCCACTGGCACAAAGCCACCCGGGTCCAGCGGAGCCCAGCTGGTACCGCCGTGGGCACCGGGGCGGATCTGATACCCAGGCGGGCTCCCAGCATGCCGGCCGTGCTGCGGTGCAGGGTCATCCGTCTTCCCCGGCATCCCTACGCGATGAGGCTGGCGGAGACGTACAGCTCCCGCAAGGGAAAATTACTTGTTTGGGGGAGGATATATGGCTCATTCCTCTGAACCGAGCGCCCGGGGGGACCCTCAAACATGCCAAGTATCGCCCCTTCCCTCTGCCCGATTAATGATCTCCATTGAGGTGATGCTCTGCGATCCCAGCAAGGAAGGCGTATAACACTCCCAAAGCCTCCGCAGCAGAGGCGCCGCAGCGGGGACAAGGACAGGGACAGCCCACCAGCCCATCTCTGAATTTACTGGTGTGCAGAGAGGGACTTGCATGGGTTTCTTGATTGACTGTAGGTGCCTTTTCCCAAAGATCTCAGCTGCATAAAGCTGAGGCGGTGCTGCCGTCACTGGCACAAGCTTGCACCTATCTTACTTTTCCCAGTTTGCTTTTACACCGAGAAAAAGCTCCTGTGCCACGGTCCTGGAGTGGGCAAGGTGGACCTCCTGAGAAATGACGGGCTCTTAATTTAGCCAAATGCTGGGCGGTTTTGCTGCGGGCGCCGTGGCACCGGCAGGGAAAGCCAGAAGTAAATAGATCGAGAAAAATCTATCAAACTGAATGAAAAAGCCGTGCTCTCCAGGAACATTTTAATGCCCTTTTTCTCCCTCTCCCTCTGTTCTGTGCCAAGTGTAAGTCAGCATAGTGGACCAGAGCCGCTGAGCCCCCACATGTCTCAGAGTGGGACGGGTGGGAGCCAGGCAGGAAATAATTAATGGCAACGACTGCGTTGTGTTTTCAAGGCACTTGTAGGATTTACAGCTCCTTATCCTAACGTTCTCTTCTCGTCCCAGTGTGCCGGGTTTGCCGATTCCAGCCGTTTCTCTTCCTCCCTGCTCCCCATGCCTGTGCTGTGGCCCCTCTCCCCTGGCAGCGGGTGCATATATCACCTTGGGGACAGCTCGAGGGCTGCGCCGACAAGCCGAACCATCAGCAAATTTTACAGCTTCATCTGAAATTCTCTGCGTGTAGCAAGGGCAAGGTGGGAGGGGGCACGGAAAGTCTGCGTGGCACATGGAGGTCAAACGTAAAGGGATTTTTGGCTGTGGCTCCCCAGCTCCATATAAAAGGAAAAGGCAGGGCTTTTTTCTGGTGAACCTGCCGTTTCTGTGTAATCTCAGGGGATGCGGGATGTGGCAGCGGGGTAGCCAGGCTGTGACGCATGCCATCTCTGTGGCAGCGGTCCAGCCGAGCACAACGGAGAACCAGCACCACACCCTCCGTCCCGCTCACATCTCCTTTTGGGAGCCGGGATAGTCGCCGTAGGTTTTGTCCCCCCATTTGTGACCCTCTGTCTCTTCCTCTGCAGGTGTACCGTGGATGACAGGGTCACGCGGGTAGCGTGGTTGAACCGCAGCACCATCCTGTACGCTGGCAATGACAAATGGTCTATAGACAACCGGGTGGTCATCCTCTCCAACACCAAGACCCAGTACAGCATCAAGATACACAACGTGGACATCTACGATGAGGGCCCCTACACTTGCTCTGTGCAGACAGACAATCACCCCAAGACTTCACGCGTCCATCTCATCGTGCAAGGTAGGTCTTATCGTGCCAAACCGACCGTTTGATATGGAAAGATGTCTGGGCTTGGGAATAGTTTGGAGGCCTTCTTGGTGGTGGAGATGCAGGGATCAGACCAACATCCATTGCTTTGGGTGTTGAGCTGCTTGGATGTTGCCAGCTGCCCACCAGGACGGGGAGGAGATGGACTTGCATCGCCTCAGCCTTGCCATGTCGTATGGTCGTCGGGTGGGGCAGAACGCAGCAGGGAACCAAAATCGGGGCCAGTGTCCTCCACCATATGCCCCCTTGCCTGTCCCTGCAGTGAAGTGGACCTGTCCTTGCTGCTCGGGACCCATGTTGCTCGAGTCACCACATGTGGGAGTTACGGCACGAGGCTCCTGGGTTTTGGGAGAGAGGGCACAGCGTGTGAGTGTGTGAAAGTTGCTGCAGGGCCGTGAAGGGCTGTTGGCTCGGGGCTTCGTAGGCGAGCGTGTTGGCGTAGCAGATGTTCTTGGGTCACAAAGCCACGTTCCACAGGCTGCTGCAATGGGGGAACCAGGTGCTGGCGAATCGGAGGCACCCATAGCACTCCAGTGGACACCGTCTCGGGATCCTCATGGCTTTGCTCCGGCTGCCGGCTTTTGTCCAGTCTCTAGATTAATTTTTCAGAGTTAGTGTTAGTTCAGGTTAGATAAAGATAATGAAAGTTTCTTAATCCTCTTAAAGATGATTTATCTGGCTGAGTCGAAAGCTCTCGGAATACAATAAAGCGTGTATAAAACCAGGACCTAATCTTTCCTTTAATTTCAAACAGCTGATGGGTATTGATTTTGCAATGAGCCAATCTGAGAAATTTCTCGGCCTCGACAGGTCTCCGAGAAGGCCCCAGCACCGATATGTATGTATTTATGTATCCTTCTCATTTGGAGGAGGCAGGGTTCCACTGAGGCCACCCATCTGAGTGGTTTTCCCACCCAGTCCTGGTGGGAGCACATCGGGCGGCGCTCGGCTCGGGAAGAGGGGAGCGGAAGAACACCCCGAGTATCCTCTCCATCCCCTTTTGCAGAGCCTCTCCCTCTCCCCCTTTTTGAGTTGCATGCAAGCTGTCCGTCTGCATAGTTTAATCTGTTTATCCTGTCTGCTCTCTAATCGTGCTAATCTATCCGGGCAAAGGCGAGGGATAGTTTGCATCCAGAGCGAGGGTTGGGTGGCGAGGTGTGCCTAAATGTGCTAGGAAGAGTTTTCCTATGAGGTGAGCGAGCTGTGTTGAATCACTTCTGCCGCCGCAATGGCTGTGGCTGTGGGCTGCGTCGCATCTCTGCAGCTGCAGGGGAGCCTGAGAGGAGCTGGGGCTGCGCGGTTACGCAGGCTGAGCTCAAGTAGACCATGCTCAGCAGTTTTTGCCTTTGTTCATCTGCCAAGCTCAAGCCACGTGGTGTGCCCACGTTGTAACGCTGAGAAAATCCATCTGTAGGTGGACATGCTGGTGACGGCCAGAAAAGCATATCCTTCTTTGCTCTGTTCTCACTTCACCTCCAGTGCAGTCGCCTGGTGGCTAAAACATGCTTTCCCATGGCTCGGACCGAGTGGCATCGCCCACCGGCACGGCCAAAGGCTGTTAGCCTCTACGCTTGCATTCCAGAGAAGGGCCAGGGTGAATAACGCTTCACCCTTTGTTCTGTGCCAGGAGGAAGGGAGCAGTTTTCCAAGGCAGCATTTGATACTGGCCATGCATGCGAGCAAGGGAAGAGCAAAGCCCTGTTTTGGTTGGAGCTCTCCTGGCCTTAAATATTGGCTTAAAGATGAGGTCTGGGGTCCTTCTTCATCAAGGAGGCAGGAGCAAGGGCAGGACCATGGGGGATGGCCGGGCACGCTCCAGCATCACGCCTACCCTGTGCCAGCTGGCCAGTGAGCAGGCAGTAAGGACCAGTGAGCAACCGCGTTCAGGTCAATTAATTTATATTTATCTGTCGCAAAACTAAAAGTTGATCGGATGGAGTATTGATTCTTTGTCCCTGTATTCAACTGGGTTTTAATTGTGCTCCTGCGGGGCCTGGCCTTCCCTCCTAGCAACTGGGTGATAAATCTGCCAGGGAGTCGCCGTCAACAGGAAACATGTCTCTTTGTGGCGTTATTAATACGTTTCTCGGATCGGTTCATTGCAGCAGCCGTTAACAAGGGTCTGTAAGAGCGTAGATGGCAGCAAGCCAGAGTGTCAGTTTTGTCTCCCTTTTCCTCTCGTTTTCGGAGGCTGCCTCGCAACGACAGGATGGAGGCTTTCAGGGACTGTCACAGCGCTTTGGGCTTGCTGATGTGTTTCGGGGAGAGTTAGGAGTGCAGTGAGAATTGGCGTTCCATCTTGTAGGAGCAGAAGAGGAGTCACCTCATCCTTTTTGTGGCATAAACAGCTTGAGCGGAGGATACTGAGGGGCCAGACCTCAGAGGTGGACCCCCTGCAAAGCCCAGCTCAGCTCTGGGCGGTGCAAGCCCACATGGAGGAGCTGGGAGACCTCAGGGCATCATGCCACAAAGTGGGTTTGGTGCAAGGAGCAGGGTAGGTAGTAGCCAGGGCTCAGCCGTTGCCTCCTTGGCGTGGGTTGTTTCAGGACGGGGGGTATATTTCAGTCTGAAAAGCAGAGCTTGGGGTCAGAGTTTGAGTGTAGGCTGTGGCTTTTGCCATCGGCACCCTGCAGAAGAACAAGCCCGGCATCCTTCTCATAGCAGCAGCCATAGAGAGGAGGGTGTCTGTGCTGAAGCGGCATAGGGTAGCGTGGCAGTGTTTTGCGATCCATGCACTGCATGGCTCCCTATCTGCGAGAGATCTCAGCATTGAACATCGATACTGGCTGTCCCTATCTAATAGAGGTTTTTGGTATTCTTCAGATGTCCTCTGTTTCTGATTTATTTAGAGAGCCCTCCTCTGTACTGCCTTAATCCTACTTGCCATAGATTTTCCATTAAAGCCTCTCCCGGCTGTCGGCATTGTTACTGTTAGTTTCTTGTTGGTGCAATCCATTTTCCCATCTCGGCGTTGTGCTGCTTTCCTTGCCCCAGGAGCCAGAATGGGTCAGGAAGGACCGTGGCCTTCATTTGCAATAGGGAGGTCATGGTCGTGCAGTTGGTCCCCTGAATCCGTGGAAGGATGCTCTCCTGGATCTGATCCCATGTCCCTCAGCATGTCTGCCGCCTCTCATAGCGACACTGACGCTGGTGTAGGTATTCAGCAGCCGTCTCGAAAGCCCATGAGTCTGTTTTTTCCTTCTTAGAGATAACAATTGGCTCCTTGAGTCTGGAAAAGGGCAACACCCTACCCCGTGCCGGCCCTGTCAAGCACTTCTTCAGTGACACAGACCATGCTTCGGGCTCCCCTCAGCACCCCAGCTTTCACGACGGCCGCAGTTAGGCTTGCTTTTATCACGCCACCTTTGATATCCAGACAGGAGCTGAGAGCACGATACTTATTAAAACCTTACCAGGGGGCTGTACAGCAGACGGCGAGCTGCGGAGACAAGGGGAGCGGCTCAGCCTTCCTCGGTTGTTGTAGGAAAGATTAGATCGTAGGCTCTAAACGCAGAAAATGCTTATATATTCAGTGCTTAGTATGTAGACCCTGGAGAGCTTGGTGTGAGGGGCATGCATACAGAAGCAGCCTGGAGAAGGGGAAGGGGCAGGCAGGCTTGTGCCCTGCTCAGGGGCTTCATCTGCACTTGGGATACTGTCCCATCGGCGGATGGTTCGGGCAGTTTTTTTATTGACCTAAGAAAAAATAGAATAGTAAGGAAAAGAGACGATGTACAGTTAATGTGATGCAAAACATCCAAGACAAACTGTTGGCAGAGATTCCCGTCCCGTTACTTCATATAGCGTGCTCGGCCAGCAAGATTTAAGTCCATCTGAGACGGAGGGTTTGCAGGGATGGTGAAGACGGTTCCTGGGGCTCGGGACACATCTCTGTCTGGCCACGTGACGCGTGGCATCCCCAGCAAAGAGTTCATCACCTGCCCATGCCGTATGTGCTGCTCATTACAGTAGGAATGACTGCCCTCTGTCCCACCAGAGGATGTCCCAGGAGGAGGGCAGCTCCTCGCACAGAGGTCTCGAAGGCTGAGGGTTCAGCCCGTGTCCTCAGTACCTGCCACAGCTCATCTCTTGGCATTTTTGGAACAAGTGGCAGATATTACTGGGTGGCAGCCGAGATGTCCAGCCTGGGCAGCAAAGAGCAGTCTCCCTCACATGCATACCTCTCCTCTTGGTGTCAAAGCTGATCATCAGGTGGGCCAGCAAAGGGGCCGGTGATGTTCGGTTGTGAGCCGGTCGTGAGTGCGTTTTCCCCTTTGCCATCCGTCTGGGTCTAATCAAATGTTTTACGGATGACTGTGTTTGGAGGCTCGGCTCCGGCTCGGCCTCATTGCACTGGGTGAATTGTCCCGGCGGGGACAAGCAAAACAGTTAATGGAAGCAGCAGACTCTCCCGGAGGTCGGGCTCGTACCGGTGGGGATGGAGCGCAGGGAAATTGGAGTGCTATTAAAAGGAAACGGAATGAAATCACTTAGGCTGGATGGATGCCTTCCCAGCAGGAGCGAGAGCTCAAAACACATGATGTCTGTGGCGTTTAAAGTAATGTTTCCCTCTGTCTTCTCTGGGGACACCTGAGCGGGCCAGCACGGAAAGGGGTCAACCCGGGCAGAACTGGACACTGGATGGTGCAAGAGGGATTAAACACAACTGCAGTTGAAAAATCAACTAGCGCAAGCACCGTTAGGAAGAGTCGGGAGGAGGTGCTGGGGAGGAACAGCGGGGTTGGTTTGTTCTGAGTTGGGAGGCTTTTGAAACCACCGCTTAGAGAAGTGAAAGCCTCAGCGAGCAGTCGAAACCTGGAGCGATTTGTAAGTGTTGGTGCCTCTCCTCTCCACGTTTGCAGGACTCGTGCGAGACTCTCCATCAGGTGTCTGGGGAACAAATATGCTCATAGTGCCTACGAACAGGAGAGGAGCCCCTGGCCCATGTGGCAGTGCCACGCAAGGTGTTGTTGCAGCAGCAGCTTGCAGGGAAAGGCTTTCTTTTCCCCCCAAGGTGGAAGCACAATGGCATGCAGCATTGTGTGCGTTTGCAGGAACAGGAGTGGAGCTTGCTTCTGCCCTGGCACCGACGGTACCTTGTGGGAGCGGGAGCAGGGAGGCATCGTCCATCAAGGTGCTGTGCCATTCTGCTGTCCCAGACAGCACCGAAGGCTTGCCCAGTGGTTCCGATGTGGTGTTATCAGTATTCCCATCTGTTTAGCTATCGTGAGCTGGTAAGGCTAATGACTGGATTGCGTGCAGGCACGTGAATTGCAGTAGCAGCCACAGATAGGCTTGGCCACAGCCAGCACCAAGCAGGGTTGTCAGGGAAGGTGGCAGCGACATCCGCGTTCAGAGCAGCGGGAGGTGAGCGATGTCACTGCCTCTGCAGGCGTGACCATCAGTGGGGGCCTCTCCGTCACGCTCCCGTAGAGTCACCTCCAGCAGAGAGGAGCGTGTCCGGTCCTGGAGGACGTGGGGATTCAGTAGCCTGCTGTGCTTCGGCCAGACCGGGGCGGCATGGGCCAAGGTCGTGGATGTTCGGCCAGAAACAGTTCGGCAATGGACTGACACTTCATCCTCATGCGGAGTCCACCTCGGCAGGATAGGAAGGAGCCCCGCTGCCCCGGCATGGTTTCCAGGCATCCCTGAAGAGCACATCCAGTTTTGGAGAGCAACACTGGTGTTGCCAAAGGAGGCGTTCTGCTCTGCAAGCCTCACCTAGCACAGAGAGCAGTGCTGGCACGAATGGAAAGGAGAACTCTGTGACAACCAATGTAGACGGGTGTCCTGGGATGGGAAAAGGCTTGAAAGGAGCAATGGGACTCCCTTCTCACTTGCTGATGAAATGGAGGACAAGGAAGAGAGCAGAGACAGGCAAACGAGGGAGATGCAGCAGTGAACTCCAAGGCAAGGGAGCCCAGAGAAAATATGGAAGGAATAGCAAAGATTGAAGAAAGAAGCAACTGGAGGGGGAGTAGAAACAAAATGGGAAGGATGAGAAGAAATGCTTGTAGAGAGACTTGTAGAACCAAGGGAAGAGAGAAGGAAAGGCACCATGCATCAAAAGAGCGGGAGGCAGCAAAGGGGAAAATGACAGAGTAATGAAGGAGCACGGAGAGAGGCAAGGTCTGGGCAGAGGGAGAGCCCGACCGGCAGGAAGAAAACAGCACCTGCCCCCGTGATGGGAATGGCTGCCATCCTTAAAGCGGCCGGCATGATGTGTGAACCCAAAATCTGGGTGGGAGTATGGAGGAGGAATGGGATGGGATGGGGAGCATCCTCGGGCTCCCCTTCTGGAGACTTCTTGAAATTGTCAAAAAGGCGCCAGCAGGAGCTGAGCTGGCAGAGGTGTCACGGGGACCAGGAGCCGACAGAACAAAAGCACAGTGGCAGCTGATTAATTACAGCCAAAAGCAAAAATGAGGAAGAGGGGGGAGAACCGGAGAAGTTGTTTCCCCGTTATATTTCAGAACAGAAAGAACGTTTTAGCGCACGCACAAATAGCTCCCTGGGAAGCACTCTCACTTCCTAATTGTTCATAAATTTACTGCCAGGTGGTTACACAGTAGGTATAATGCTCCAAAGTTTGGTTTTATTGCTTTCCCTGTCTCAAAGTGAAAAGCTGGAGAAAAAGGGCGCGCAGCAAGTCATGGGGAGGCTCCGCCTAGCGAAGAGTGTGCGATGCCTGCGTTTTGTTGGCACAGCATATTGCAAGGGCTTGGTCCCCAGCGTGGCCAGATTTTGCCTTCGCCCTGATGGAGGGGTTGGCACCAGCTCATCCATCCCGTTGCTTTTAACCCCAATGCATCTCACGGCGTCAGGGTCCAGCCCGGTGGGAGAGCTCCCAATTTGCGTGGAGATGGGGGGGACATGCTCCATGTCCTGGGCTCTGAAGGCATTGTGTAGGAGCGTTTAAGACCTAGAGAAGGGAAAGGGAGGATCTCCCCCAAAATGAAGCACCTGTAGAGCATGGGAGGCGGTGGCGTGGCACACTGCTGGCTGGGCTGGAAAATTGGAGAAAAATCATTCTATGGACCAGACTGTAGCTGTTGCATGTGCTTAATCTGTTATCTGGATAAAATGAACTCCGAGGAGCCTCTGGGATCAGAGTGTCATCAGAACGTGTTCAATCTGAGACGATAATCTTTGCTGCTGAGAAGCAACACTTTGTTAAAACTCTGGACATTGGCTCCTGTCCCCCAGGTGCTTCCCTGCAGGCTAGAGGGGATGTGGAGGTGCTTTTGCACGTGGTTACCCTGCAGGTCCTTGCGGCTGTCCCTTGCACCCCCAAACCAAAGAATAGTCAGTAGCAGCAAAAGTAAGGTGGCTGAAGACTTCCATTTCTATGTGACAGCAGGCGCTCCCTGGCTGGGAGCCATCCCGCAGGTGCGTGCCCACATCTCTTCTCAAAGGGCATGGGCCCCAAACGGGAGCTGTTTGTGGAAAGATCTTGTTGGGGTGGTACCATTGAAAATGGTGGTACCTCGAAAACAGGAGGGGGTGGTAAGCAAGGTGCTAGGGCCGGAGTGCACCCTGCCATAGCAGGGATGGTGTCCACGGAGGTCATCACCTCCCTGCAGAGGGCTGGAGGTGCGATGTCCCTGTCTGGGGGCATTGTCCCTACGGGAACCAGTCCCACAAGTAGAGGTGAGCTAGCAGCCATTGTCGGGCAATTTGCAGGGTGTCATGTCACCCTATCAAAGGTGTAGGAAAAGGTCTGTTTTAATGGATTAGGAGCTAACGAAGTGGAGGAGGGAGATCAGTTGTCTGTGTCAGCATCGGGGCTCTCCATACCGTGATGTGCGGCAGTAATGTTCTGGTAGCTATCAATAGTCCATGGCTGTGGCGGTGAGTGCCTGCGGTCGGGATCGGCACTGTGGGGTGGCCAGGAGATGAGTCAGCCCACATGTGGTCACGTGTGTCAGTGTCACGTGTAGTCAATGATCACGCAATGATTACTGATTCCCACACTGTGGAGCGGGGAAGAGGCATTCCCGCAGGCACGGGTCGGACCCACAGCTCCCCGGGCAAGGTTTAGGCCATCCCTCCTGAGACTTAGGTGTCGGGTAGTGGCTCGCAAGATCTGAGCTCCCTCATCTTTTTGGTCCCTAGAGAGCGTGGGCAAAGCTGGCGCCGACATCCATCGGAGGTGCCAGGAGCGATGTTTCTGGGGGTGTCACAGGGATCACTCGGCTGTGCTTGCGAGGGATATCCCGGGTACGGCACATAGACTCACAGGACAGAGCAGCATCTCCAAGGCATGACGCCATGGCCAGCCCCACAGGGCTATTTCCCAGTTTGGGAGTGAGGGGAGGGATGGCATGTCACAGTCCCGGAGAGCAGCAGCAGAAACCGGCACGCGCCGGGGCCTGACGGAGAGTGTGAATCGGCGCATCGCGCAGGTTGGGTCTCAAGCAGTAAAGGAAGGAGATAAATCACGGGCTTATTGTTATTGAATTTAGTGGCATCGCTTTCACATTCAATTTCTCTCGCTGGCTTGCCGAACAAACAAGAAATTACAGCACAAATGTATTTTTTGGCCTACCCAACATTATGCATTAACTTACCCGTGATTAATATTACGCAGGGTCGATGAAATCGTCCGCCGGCCGCTCGCTGTTCCGGCGAGGCTGTTTTGGTCCTCACTTCCTCGGGGCTTATTCTGTATTTGAGTTGTTGTAGCCTTTGACAAGGAAGGCAGGACTAAGAATGAGGGGGGATAGGGACCGGGCACCACCATATTGCTTCGTCTCCCACAGCCGCGGAAGGCGAGCATCTCACCCCTGTCCCATGGGCAGTCTCAGGGCTGGGGAGGACCTCCAGTGGGGAGGACAGCCACGTCCATCCACGGCACAACCCCAGCATCTCTCTGGGAATCCACGGCCTGCCCTGAGGGCGGCCTGGGACCGTTTCATGTGGGCAGGCATCATGCACATGGGGGTCTCTGCCTGTCACAGGGTTATTGCTCCGGAGCAATTGAGGAGCATCTCACCCTTTCTCCTGATCTATTGTAAGATCAGACATGTAGCGATGTGTGCATGTGGAGTAACGGGAGTGGCTCAGAGGAGCAAGGTGTTCTGAAGTCTATTACGGCCATCTGGTGAAATCCGGAGCAGGCAACAGCAGTCCGTCTTCCAGGCCGAGCGACTGCCCCACCCTTGCCACTTCTCTGTCTGGTAGTATGTTCTCATGGCGATTGTAGAATTGTAGGATGATAGGATGGTTGGGGTTGGAAGGGAAAGATCATCCTGTTGCAGCACCCCTGCCACAGGCAGGGACACCTCCCGGTAGATCGGGTCCATCACAGCCCCATCCGGCCTGGCCTGGAACACCTCAGGGGATGCGGCATCCACAGCTTCTCTGGGCAACCTGTGGCAGTGCCTCACCACCCTCAGAGTAAAGAATTTCTTCCTAATACCTAATCTACATCTCTTCTCTTTCATTTCAAATCTGTTACCCCTTGGGCTACCCTCCCTGATCTCCCTCCCCAGCTTTCCTGTAGCACCATTTAGGTAGTGGAAGGGGCCATAAGGTCTCCCTAGAGCCTTCTCTTCTCCAGGCTGAACAACCCCAACTCTCTCAGCCTGTCCTCCCAGCAGAGGTGCTCCAGCCCTTGGATCATCTTGGTAGCCTCCTCTGGACCTGCTCCAACAGGTCCATGTCCTTCTTGTGTTGGGGGCCCCAGAGCTGGAGGCAGCACTGCAGGGGGGTCTCACCAGAGCAGAGCAGAGGGGCAGAATCCCCTCCCACGACCTGCTGGCAACGCTACCAGGGACACAACCTGGGATGTGGGTGGCTTTCTGGGCTGCGGACGCAAATTTGAGGGTCAGATTGAGCTTCTCAACCACCAACACCCCTGAGTCCTTCTCCTCAGGGCTGCTCTCTACCCATTCTCTGCCCAGGCTCTATATGTGTTTGTAATCTATACGCAGTGAGGAGAGTTTGTTGTAAGTGCTGGATATTTGCGGTGTGTGGGATGTAGGACAGGGGGAGGTACTGGTAAAGAACCCCAGGTAATGCAGGGAAAGGATGCTGTAGACAGGTAAATGAGTAGGAACAGGATCCACCATCATGCTGCCAGGCTGTGAGGTGACCCAGCCCTTCGGTGACCAGGAGAGCCTTCATACTCAGTGCCCAGCACCAATGCCCAGCTGTCCCCATCTTGAGAGAAGGCGGGACAGGACGCGTTGGTCAGGGCAGCCGTGCGTGTGGGCCTCATGGTATGTACAGGGAATGGTGGCAGGTTGGTTCTCTCTGCATGGAAATATTTGTCAGTGGATTCCTCCTGCCTGATGGCACTCAAGCCCTGTCTGCTGCTGGCGGTGTCCCTGAGGGGGCCCAGCTCCCATCTGCCCCTCCCGTGGGATGAAGTGCCCCCAAAGGGAAGCAAGCGTGCCCTTGAGACACCGTCCTCGTCAGCTCGCCAGTGGGATCTATAGAAATGTAATCAAGGTTTGTAGATGTCCGCCTCCAAGTCCGCTAACCTCATAGGCAACGATTGCCGACACGGCGGGGTATCGAGTGGTCTGGCAGGGTCTTGGTGCTGTGCCAGGGCGTCCGTCCACCGCACATCCCTGCTGGCTGTCGAGAGCATTTGCGATCAGCGTAGGACAGGCACCGCAGCAGCAAGGTGGCACTTCCCCAGCCCCCGTGGCCACTGGATCATGGCTGGGGGGTTTGGGCGGTGCCCTTTCCCCTGCAATACGTGCTGGCACGTCTGCCTGCTGTGTTGGTATCCTTTGCTAAGAGAAGAGCTGTGGGGCACATACGTGTATTTGCACGACTTGGTGCTTGGTGTATGGGAGGGTTGGGGCTGTTGTGGTTATGGGTAGTGGTATGTTGTTGCGTGGGAGTGAAAGTATTTGTGTGTGTGGCAGGGGGAGAGGCTCCCATATGCGTCCGTAGTACCAGTTTCTATATGTCCCTTTGTAGTTACAGTTTGGGACTCGGGGGACGGGAAAGGGATGCTAGTCACGAGCTGGGATAGGGATGGGTGGGCGAGGACCCTCTGGCAAGATCCACCTTACCCCCTGCATATGTGACCCCCTTTTTCAGGTGGGGCAAGCGTGGCCCTGTCCTAGGGGCATGTTGCCGGAGGTCTGTCAGATGGCAGTTGTCCCGGGCGACAGAGCCACGGTCGAGGTGGCATCAGCATCCTTAGGCTGGGACATACAGCTGGGGGTGCCATCCAGGCCATCTGTCCACCAGCAATTTGCCTGGGTGCTTCTGTCCACGGTCCGATGGGAGCAGAGCTCCGTGGATGAGGCAGGATGGGAACGCGATGCAAGAAATAGAGGAGCCGAGCAGGTGCTGTGCCAAGCGCCCCGTGTGTGGAGTTATTTTTGCCCCTGTGCAATGAAATATATGTCAGGGGATGGCCTTCCTTGGCCATACAGTGTTGTCTGTTTATGTAGAGTGAGGTTTGTGTCACTGTCCCCAGTGTTTTGAGTGTGCACTAGGTGCTTTGCGACGCCCTGGTGGTGCCCACCTTCCTCTGGCAGGGTGCTCGCCTGTAAGCATTAGCATGTACCGGGAGTACGGTTGTGAGAAGCAGATAATGTCTGCATGATGTTTTTTTGTCCCCCTGTAATCTGTGCCTTGCCCCTCGGGTAGCATGAAGTGTAGGGGTCATCTCAGAGAAGAGCCAGGAGGGGCATGGGCAGGAAGGAAGACCGGCACCTTGGAAACAGCAGGGAGAGCAGGACGGCCATGATTTTGCCAGCACCCTGCATGGCGTGCCATTGGTCTCGTCCGTCTCCCTGGCTTTGGTGCGTTTCATGGCATCCAAGCGAGAGACAGGCCACTGCCTGGAACAGAGGTAGGCTTCCTAGGGTGTCAGCATCTGCTAAGGGTGTAGCATCTGGGACCCAAAGTGGCCGTGGGGACAGATGGGTCGCAGACTAGCGAGCGGATGGCAAACACTCGGTTGTGGGTAGGCTTGTATTGGACGTTGTTGTTTGATGTTCCTGGGACCTGAATGAGATGCCGTTGTCGGAGGTGGAAGGATGCGGTTAGTAGGGGAGAAGGTTGTCTGTTGGAGTGAGGAAGGGCCGTTGGCAGCCTTCATGCAGCGGAGCTCGTCGGGGTCAGACCGCCCACTCTGAGGATTAACTCCAATGGGCGGTGGTCACCAGCACACAGTTTTCATTTTCGGATCACTGCTTTGCCCTGAAGAACTCAGAAAATCTCTCTCTGCTATAAGAGCCTGTACTTCTGTATTAATGTGTCAAGTTGCTGGGAAATTTATAGCCTCGTGGGGCGCATCGGTCTGCAGAGAGCATGCTACGTCTTTGCCAGGGCTCATCCCATTTTGCCGCTTCTTCCATGCCAGGAAAGCGGCAGTTGGGAGAGCAGGTGTGGGAACACCTGTCCTCTGCCCGCACCTGGGAGGCTGCCCGGGAGCGAAAGGTTCCCTCGGGGTGGGTTGTTCATTGAACCTTAGTGAGGGGTCGAGCCTGGCAGTTAGAGGCAGCTTAGACGAAGCTTCTCAGGGGATAGGCCCCTCCGGCACCCTGTGGGGCGTCCCTCCATCCTTACCCAGCCCAGTCAGTTTGGACACCATCGTGGCAGCCCCAGCAGGGCAGGGAAAGGTCCCCAGGGGCGTGAGGAGAGCCAGGCAGCCCTCGGATCCCATTCCAGACCACGCAGTGGTTTTCAGGTGATCATCCTTGCATTCTGGCTCTGCTGGAGATGCCTTGACGCGAGGGTTGGGCATGTGAAGCCATGTGAGGAGAGCCTCGTGGCATGTTGTGTGTTTGCTGAGGGGGCACAGGCCATCCTTTCTGGTATTGTCTGGGTGCTGTTTAAGTTTGGGTGGCTTCTGTTGGTGGGGCTTGTTTGCTCCTCAGGGAGTGGGCCCTCTGGGGGGGGCCCCATCGGACACCCCTGCGGCTCGGAGCACCAGGAAGCGGCGTCAGGGAACGGGCCATAATTGCTTTTTGCCAGGGCCGTGAATATTTATGGGTGTAGAGATTGCCAAGTTATTTATGAGAGGGAGTATGTGGGGATAGAGTAATATAAATCAGTGTGGCTGGTATTGAACGGAGCAGACGCTCCATAATTTAAACAGCTTTAATAAATATGCTAAAATATGAGCCTTGTTGTGGGCCATAATGAGAGCCAGCATTTGGGGCCTCAGCTGGGCAGGGCGGCTGGCACGTCTGGTCCCTGTGTGGCACAGAGGCCTGGGGAATGGACCCCAGAGGCGTGCTGGGCTCGAGTCCAAGATGCCGGTTTGGAGGGTTGGGGTCAGTGAGAGAACAGGGAGATGGAGTGGATGAGGATGACTGGGGCAGGTCTTGCGGTGTGGTCTTTCTGGTGGGACACGAGTGGCACGCCGACGGGGCTGGGTGAGCGGGCATACTGATGGTGGCTTTGGTCTTGGTTGTATTTTACAGTTCCCCCCCAGATTGTGAACATCTCATCGGACATCACGGTGAATGAGGGCAGCAGCGTGACCCTCATGTGCCTGGCCTTTGGGAGACCAGAGCCCACCGTCACGTGGCGGCACCTCTCCGGGAAAGGTGAGACCGCCCTCGGGGCTTGGTGGGCAAGATGTAAGGTGGCCGGGGTGGCATAAAGGCAGCCCAGGGTTTGGTGGCGTCGGTGGCGGAGGGTGGAGGTGTTGCCCCTGTGGCATGACATGGCATGCGGGCAAGGATGCTTGTCAAGCAGCATTCCAAGTGTGCTGGTGGAAGGGTGATGGTGCCACGTGTTTGGGCTGTCTCCCAGGACAGGGCTTCGTGAGCGAGGATGAGTACCTGGAGATCACGGGCATTACGCGGGAGCAGTCCGGGGAGTACGAGTGCAGCGCCGTCAACGATGTGGCTGTCCCAGATGTGCGGAAAGTCAAAGTCACCGTGAACTGTGAGTGAGGAGGACGAGGGAATCGGGGCAGGGGCAGGTGGGTGCACAGGGCTGGACGTGATGTGGCATGGTGTCTCCACAGACCCGCCGTACATCTCAAATGCCAAGAACACGGGTGCCTCGGTGGGCCAGAAGGGCATCCTGCAGTGCGAGGCCTCGGCTGTTCCTGTGGCAGAGTTCCAATGGTTCAAAGAGGAGACCAGGTGAGGGGCTGTGAAGGCTGGGAGACTGGTTGGGAGGGGGCTACGCCAGGTACCGTTGGGACAGGAGGGCGACGAGAGCAGGAGGAGGTGGAGAGGGCCGGAGGTGGTGGAGGGTCCCATGGCAAGGAAGACAAGGGTGGACAGTGTTTGGTGGCGGGGTGTGCTCGGCAGAGGGCCCAAGGGGTCGCAGGGGATCCCCCAGGGTTTCTCCCGGGGAAGGGAGCCACTGGGAGGGGACGGGGCCAAGAACCGTCGCAGAGTCCCGCCTGTGTTTCCCTGCAGGTTAGCGAATGGACTAGAGGGCGTGCGGATCGAGAGCAAGGGCCGCCTGTCAACGCTGACCTTCTTCAACGTCTCGGAGAAGGACTACGGCAACTATACGTGCGTGGCCACAAACAAGCTGGGGAACACCAATGCCAGCATTATCTTGTATGGTAAGTGCCCTGTTTTTTTGCAGCAAGGTACAGCAAGGCAGAGGAGCTGGAAGAAGAAGAAGAGGAGGAGGAGGAGGATGAAAAGGGGGAGGTGGCAGCAGCGTGGTGGGCGGCCAGCCGGCAAGGGATCGGCAGAGCGGCGTAGCAGAGCAGAACCAGCCCTGTTAAATGTGACTGGTGTTTTAAGGGGCAGAGCAGCAAGAGAGCAGAGCAGCAAGGTCTTGTGGAGAGGATGCATCTAACAAGATGTATGTTGCTCTGAGCACGCACACACAGCTGGGCAGCAGTCGGTGGAGGGCACGGTGCTCACGGGCTCACAGGTGTTTAGAGGTGCGCGGCAGAGTCAGCTGGAGGCCATTGGTCTTTGAGGAGCCAGGGCCGTAGGCAGAGAAGAGGCTCGAGGGTGAGCCAAGGGCCTCGCTGGAGCACAGGGCCGAGGAGGGGGCCCAGAGAGGTGAGCACGCATTTCGGGTGCACGGTGTGGGGCTTGTACCAGGTGTCATGCTGGCAGGAGTACCGGCAGTTGTCATGTGGTACAGAGCAAGGCAGGCCAGACGGCGTTGAGCGCCATGGAGGGGTGGCTTGTGTCTGGCACCTGGGTGGGAAGGTGTCTGTGGGATGGTGGAGCAGAGCGGAATGGACTGGATCGCTGTTGTTGTGGAAGGTGATGTGTTTGTAGGCATGTTTGTAGGGAGCATCTGCACCCTGGCTAGGCAAGGGGGCCATCACGGGCTGAGGCTGTCTAACAGGGCGCAAGGGAGGGGACAGCAGACAGGGAGCATGGGCAGAGTGTCAGTACTGGCTTTGTCAGCAGAAGGGCAGACAACAGAGTAACGCGTCGCGCCATGGCAGGGGCCTATGTCTTGGTAGGGGCTACCCTTGCCCCCTGCTTGTGTGGGACTATGGTTCATGGTGGTTCTGGGGAAGAAGCGGACCAGAGGGGTGCCTGGGATGTGACTGGAGGGTGTGATGTAGGTGAGGTGTCCAACTTGGCCTTGGGGGCCATGCAACAGTCTGCAAAGCTCTGGGAGCTGCAGGGTGGCGAGGTGCATGTTTGTGGCTGTAGCAGTGGGTCATGGGTGATGCCGGCACTCAGCTTTGTCACGAGTGGGTTTTAGGGGCTTGGCAAGGCCGAGGTGGCTTGTAGGGAGGGCAGGCTGCGTGGGTTGTGATAGGAGGGGAGCCTCGAGGTAGCTGGAGAGGAGACACAGGATGGGTCGTGGGACTGGTGGCATAGCAGGGCCAGAGGAGGGAAGTTGTGGGTGTGTCATCAGCAGAGGGGATTGGAGAAGGTGATCTATGTGACGGAGACTTCCAGTTCTGTGAGCAGTGTGAGACAGTCAGGAGGAGGGGTGGGTGCTCAGCGAGGGGCTATCCCATTGGGGAGCGGATGGGGAAGATCAGGGGGAGCGTCACCATCCGGGAGTATCGGGGCGTACATGGCTCAGAGGGGAACGTTCTGGGAGGAGCAGGTGAGCCCCTCATCGTGGTGAGCATGCTGGGGAGGTGGTGAGGGTGGGGTGGTGTAGTCTTGTGTGCATGCAGTGTCATAACCTTGGCGGGGTCGAACCCCTGTGTCACTGCCCCTCTCTCACTCCTTTCTTCCCTGCCAGGTCCTCACTCAGTGGGATGACGAAGGGACTCGGGACGGTGGGAGCATGAGCATTTCTGAGCAGGCATTGGAAAGGCAAGGGAATGGAGGAAGGGGGTGCCACACCTGGCAGCTGAGCCTTTGGTGCCATCCTAGGCCAGGCTGACGTTGAGCCATTTTGGGGTCAGCCAGGGTATATTAGTGTCTAGGTGGAGAGGGGAAGTTCAACTCGCGTCTGGGAGTCGTGGGGCCAGTGACAGTAGGTGGACATCCTGGCAATATCAGTGGCGAAAGGGGAGGGTCGGAGAGTTTTGGGGCACCATGAGGAGCAAGGCAAATAGAGTGGCTACCCTGGCTATGCTGAGAGCTAAGTAGGAGCCGCTCAAGGAGGGCCACAGGGGGTCCCCAAGCACTGGGGCAACGTGGAGAACTGGGCCGTGGTGGTGCTGGCAGGGGCCATCCTGTTGGGGCATAAGTTGGGCCGGCGGGGCAAAAAATGAGATGGTAGCCTGCGTGGTGGCGAGGTTGGGTTTAGGGCTAGCCTAGCAGGGACGAGGTAGAGAAGAGCGGAAATGGGTCAGCAAGCGAGGCTCGGTGATGTACAGGCACAGCACATGGGAGGGTCAAGGGAAGGATGGGAGGGGTAGGCGTGGAAGATGCCTACATGACAAACAGGCAGAGAGGAAGAGGCAAGGCAGGGTGGCTTTTCTCTATCTTTATTAGTCCTAGTTGTAAAGACAGTTTGGGGGCTGACGTGGCAGGACCTTTAGCCGAAATAGTGTTGCGATCGTCCATCCACCCACCGTTATCCATGAGGCTGCACTGGGAACCAGGTCGAGGTTGCAGCCTCTCACCATGAGGGGTGCTGGTACATGCCTGTACCATGATGGCGGAGGGGGAGGAGGGTCCAGAGCATCAGGGTTTTGGGGAGCAGCTGACGGAACCGGGGCAGTTTAGCGTGGCGAAGAGGAGGCTCAGGGGAGACTTTGTCACTGTGTGGAGCTCCCAGAAAGGGGGTCGTAGCAAGGCCAGGGGTTGGTATTCTTGTCCTAAGTGAGGTGAGTTAGGATGAGTGGCAAGGGCTTTTGGTGGCGCCAGGGGTGGTTCAAGGTTGGTAAGTAGGAGAAAGGTCTTCTGCCAGAGGGTGATGCAGCGGTGGATGGGGCTGCCCAGGAAAGCAGCAGGGTGTCCATCATGGGAGGTTTATAAAGGATGGGTAGAAGCGGCACCTGGGGACACAGTGCAGTGGCGGGCCTGGCAGCACTTGACTGATAGTGGGATGGGATGATCAGCAAGGTGTTTTAGAACAGAAAGGATCCTATGATGATGTGTGGGTACAGCGGCAGACCCGGAGAGACGTCGGCTGGGGAGATGAGACCTCCTGCTCCCCAGGAGCCACCCATTTGCTAGTGGTGGGCTCGGCTTGCCAAGCGTTGGCGATGCCTGCCTTTGAGCAAACAAGAGCCATGTCAACTGAGACAGAGGCCTCCTTGCCCATGCCTGAGCCCTGACAAGCCGTCAGCTGAAGACCGCTGGCTGCCACCCTCAGGAGGTCGCCTCGTTCCTCACCCTACCCAATAAAGTGATTACGTCCCTGACCCAGCTCCTGTCCTCTCTCACCTTGCCGAGGCTGACCACAATACAAACCGAGTCAGGCACGCCACACCAGGGAGGTGGCCTGCAACAGAAAGAGGCCACATAGGTACACAACTAAGTGAGGCGGGCACTCAAGAGGGAGGCAGGCAAGCACAGTAGGGCACTTAGGCAGGTACCTTAGGCCAGGATGCAGGCAGGCAGGTGCTGAGGCAGGCACTTGGAAGGAAGGGAGGCAGGCAGGCAAGCCAAGCACAGCAGGGCATTTAGGCTGGGACACAGGCAATTAACTCAGGGCAGCAGGCATGCAGGCAGGTAGCTCAGGCTGGGTGGCAAGCAGGCACAGTAGGGCACTTAGGCAGGCAGCTTACAGCAAGCAGGCCAGGAGGCGGGCAGGCCCAGTACGGCACTTCTGCAGATAGCTTAGGGTGTGAGGCACCGAAGCAGGTAACTTGAGCAGGGACGCAAGTGCATGAAGACACTTGGGCACATTCCAAAGCACTCAGTCCGGTGGCAGGCAGACGCACAGTCAGATTCCGAGGCAGACAGACATAGTACATACAGTAGGGCACTTACTTAGGCAAAAGCCAGGGTGCTGAGGCAAATTCCAAGGCACATACCCAGGAAGGAGGTGAGTCGGGCGGGCGAGCAGCATAGACAGCCGCCATGTCCAACTGGCACGTGCTGGGAGTGAGATGGATAGACATGAAGGGCGAAGCCCACACAGATCTGCAGAAAGACAAAAACCACACCCCCCAGGCCTGCCACGAAACTGTACCTGGGAGAGAGACAAATAGAAACCCCGAGCCTGATGGCTGCACATCTCGAGTACATTCCCAGACAGGAAGTGGCCCGACTAGCCCGCAGCTCCCAGATCTGGAGCTCTCCTGGGAAAAAGAAAGACATACGCTGAGATCAAGACACACAGCTGGGAGAGCCTGACCTTGAGAGAGTGAGTGGAGCTGGGGCAGGGGGGGTCGAGACACCCGCAGAGAGAAACGCAGCCACCCAAGGACAGAGGGGCGCAGAGGGAAAGACTGGTGCCTCCACATGTGACAAGAGACACGCCATGACACCGTTACCTAGACAAAACTGCATGCAGAGTAGAGCGTGCCAGACAAAGAGATGCGTGCAGAGGGACGGACAGACCCTAGCCCAGAGACGTGACGACACAGATACCCGCCAAGATGGTCGGAGGGTGAACAGATGCAATCGTCACACTGACAGATGTGGGAGGGAGGTGCCCGCCTACACACATACACACTGTGATGCCAAAATGTCAGAAACGACCCTGACGCCACAAGACCCGCCAGGAAGAGCACTGCAAAGGACTGCTGAACCATACTGACTCGTGACACATCTGAGGAAGATTGTCGGGGACTGCCAAGAGTGGTGGGAACTCTCAAAAATGGGCTGCAGACGGCTGCATGTAGACGCACGAGGGGCCACAGACAGACACGGGAGCTCATACGGAGAGGGAGCGATGGCAAGCGGGGGAAGACCCACAGTGCGCAGGCACAACAAAGACATGTGGACGCAAAGGGGAGGATGCCCAGGCAGGACCCGACCTGCTTAGAAACAAAGATGGGACAACACCGCCAAATGTGGGGGAAAAGACCCTGCAGGCCACAGGAGGATGGAGTGGCTGTGGGATGTGCCACGCCTCACCGCCCTGATGCCCACTGATGGTAGACCGGCTAGGTGTCCTTGGGGTGTGGGACTGCCCTAACAGCAGAGGGGTGGTGCACGGAAATGGGCAAGGCCAGGCCACAGTCACCCGACACAAACAGGTCTCATCCAAGATGGCAAAGCGGCACGAGAGGGGTCAGGAAACAGGCAAAGGTGGATGCCCGCAGCCATCAACAGCCAAACCCTCCAAGGGAGCCACCCAAAGGGAAAGCGCCACTCCAGACGGAGATGGAGGGAGCCGGTGTCATGGGGACAGATGGCAACGTGGCTGTCTGAGGGCCCCAAAGACAAAGCTCTGCAATGAGAGGAGCCAATGGACGCATGGGCTTGGAAAGACATGCACCTGCAGATGACGATGCTGAGCAACGGCTGGCAAGGGGCACAACTGACACCCAGCCACAAGGACAGGGATGCCCCCGACACACCAATGTACACCCACCTAGAGACAGACAGGGAGCTATGGTGAGTGACCTGGCTGTCGGACAAAGCCTGTGACCTGGAGGGAGATGGCAGGAGGCGGGCACACCTCCAGGCAGACCCAAAGACCGAGACGCTGAGAAAACCATGCGGGAAGCGGGACTCTACAGAGAGCTTCATGGCGCCAGGGACATGGCCCGCACCAGCCAAAGGCAAAGGGATAGAAGACGGTGGTGAGAGCAGACACTTAGTAAAGACAAGATGGTCAGAAGGACGCTGAGAGAGAAGGAGAGAGGGCCCACCCACTGAACCCCTCCCCACACATCAAGAGGGAGGCCCGCAGACACAGCTTGGGAGACGGTGGGGGACAGAGGAATGCCCAAAGAGCAGAGACGGCCTCACCACAGATGGCCCCTTGGGCAGAATCGACACAAACACCTACGGAGGGGCACCTACATGCACCCACCCAAGTGGGGATGGGTGTGAGGATGCTGCCAACAAAAACAGACAGACCTTAGAGGGAGCAAAGAATGGAGCCATCCTGCCACCAGGCGTGAGCAGAGGGAGGGATGCCTGCCTGAAGGGGCACGTGCCCAAAATGGTTCCTGTACAAGATGGTTCAAGACAATGCCAGACATACGGTGCCAAGGACAGAGAGTGGGAAAGACACAGGAGCGCTAAGAAAACTGCCCGATGGGACAATGGAGCGCGCCCAGACCGACGACGCCAGTGAACGGGGAGGTCACGCAGGCACTGAGACACGTGGCTGCAACGAAGCCGCAGAGGACGTGCTGGCATAAAAGCGAGTGACAGTCCCGGCCACACCAACACACATGCAAAGGAGGACACACAAAGAACGGCCAGGCCCTGGACAGCAAAAAGCAGACAGCTGTGAAAATGCTGGCGAGGGCAGGGTGGGGGGACAGACCCACAGAAAGGCAAACCCAAAGAGGGAGACACTGCAGGAAAGACAGACAGACTGATGGGCTAACGGCAAGAGAGAGACCAGAGACCGGAGTCATGGAGCCTGGGACAGACCTAAACCCCTGACGGGAATGCACGGAAGTCAGTGGGCTGGCCGACCCAGAGAATGCCACAGAGGGGACAACAAAGGACCTCCGGGGAGGCAATTGGGCAGAGGCGTGCAGTGCCAGGCGACAGACAGGATAAGGACACTGATATGTAGATGGCGACGCGGAGACCAGGGGACACTCGACGCAGAGGAGAGACACATGCTGAGGGGCAGGAAGCACAAAGGTGGACCCAAAGTGCAATGCAAAAAAACACAAACCAAGTGACGCTCACGGAGGCCACCCATGCAGGCAAAGGGACCAAGAAACCAATGTGGCAAGGGAGACGGGGGGACGCTAAGGGAGGGGTGGAAGGACGAGTGCCAATGCGGAGTGATGGGCACATGGGTCATGGGCCGCCATTGGGACGCTGACTAGGACAGGGAGCAAGGGACATGAACTGATGCTACTAGAAAGATGCTAAGAAAAGACAGGACAGACAGACGCTCTAGGGGGAGGGGTAAGGCTACAGGGCAGGGGGACGCAAAGGGATGCGTGCACAGCCGCCACATGTGAAAAAGGGGCAGGAACGGGGAGTGCAAACACGGCGTCCCGATACGCCTGTACACAGAAAGGCCCAGAAAGAGGGCAATGGTGGGAGGCTGGCACTGATGATGCGTGGCAGCCCCAGAAACAGCCAAAAACAGAGCTGAACCTCAAGAGACACACCAAAACAAAGACGCAAGAGGGAATGGCAATGCCTGGTGCTGGGGGTCCCGTACCAAATGGCTCTAAACCATGGGAACTTGCTCCCTCATGGACACAGAGCAAGGGCCACGGAAATGGCTGGTGTGACCGAGGTCGTGATGGCACAAGGCAGACAAAAGTGGCGCTGAAGCAAGGACTGGGACTCCAGCCGATGCCAAGCTGAGACACCTGAAAGCCAACACCAAGGACACAGTGGGAGGGACGCAGGCTCTGACTGGGATGCACGATTGGAAACGGATTCCTGGACAGAAACGGAGGCAGACACAGCACAGGCCAGGGCTGACCCACAGTAAGACAAGGAATACAGCCAGACATAGAGAGATGTGGACGGCAGAGGATGGAGCAGGAGACCCCGCATGGACGGGGCAACAAAACCCAAGGAGACCAAGGGGGGCTGGCAGACGCAGGCCAAAGGTGCTGCTCCAGAGGAATGTGGGGATGCGCGCTTAGGCTCCCCAACCAGCCCGGCAGCAGCAGATGTGCCGGGGGCAGCCTCCAACCACCAGGCAGAGTCTAAAGCACAAGGGGACAGTAGACACCGAAAACCCTCTCTGGGAGAGAGATATCACTAAGAGGAACACAAGATACCCAGAAACATGCTGCTTGCAGAGCAGACAGGCCGAGAGATTGGACTGAGACTATGTAAGTGAGCTACAACGCAACAAACAAAACCGAGACACTGATGCAGAGTCGGCTGACCCAGAAAACTGAGGATGGACGTGTGTCGCCCAGAACTGCCCGGAACTGGGTGTGTGGGCCAAACTACAGAGGGCAAGCACGGAGAGGTGTGTGCCAGCAGGGAGGGAGACCGACTGACAGACAGGACTGTGCAGAAAGCAGGAGACATGAGGCTAAGGTGGCCGACTACCCTCTAAGGCTTCCACCCACCCATCACACTGAAGAACGGCCCATCTCGCCACTGCCCCAGCGCGACCACCAGCCCCAGCCTGGACATGCCTTGCCCTCCAGTGCCAGGTCCCAGCCTCTCCCTCCACCAGTCTGATGGCCTACCCCATGACCTGTCCCATGGCTCCGAGCCTTCCTGCTGTGAGAACGTCTGGCCTTCTGACATACCTTTGGCCTTCCAGACCACCTCCCGAGCGGCTGTCTTGACGAGGCTTCTGCATAGACCGTGGTCTGCCCTCCAGAACTCCGTGGCGGTGGTTCTGCTGACCCCTGGCCCTTTGTTCTCCGAGAATCCCAAATGCAGTCATGTTGCGATGGCTAGGCCCCAGATGGGCTCCGACCGTCGCATCCCCTAAGAGTCCTTCCCTGTTCCCAAATGACAGGTCTGGTGGCACGCCTTCCCTGGTCGGCTCCCTCACTGGCTGCACTGGGAAACTACCCTCAACACGCTCCAGGGGATGTTATACAATAACTCATCAGTGTGTACATCCTGACAGCAGACACCTGCAATGACAACCCCTCTCCTCACACTCACTCTTTGCCATGCTTCCCTGTCCTGCAGGCCTGGTCCCCTTTGCAACCCACTGAGGCCCTCTGTGTCCCTCAATGTGGGCCCATCTGCTGATCTACCTGGCTGGACAAATCGTGCTCTCTGTGCCTCTCTTGAGGCCAGACATTCCTGGCCAGACGTCCCTATCCATGAGTCCCTCATCTCCTCCTACCTCTTCCTGGGCATAGGGCCGATGGACCCACACCCGCACCTGTGCCATGCCCGGCCCTCAGGAGTCCACTGGGCTGTCTTCTCTGCTTCCCTTGCTCTGCCTGTTCCTCCCCTCTGATCCCGCCTTGCGCGCCTATGGCCCCCATGGTGCCGACATAACAGCCTGCAACTGGACGCAACAAAAGTCTGCTCAAGACCCCTACACTGATGGTCACGCACCCCGTCCTCCTCCTCCTCTGCTACCTTTCCTGGCCTGCCTGCTGATGCTGTGACCCCAAAACATCCCTGCGTACCTGAGACTCTGTGCATCCTGACGATGCCATCTCCCACGTCAGCCACCTGTGGACGCGACTCCTGAGCGCCATCTCTGCGCATGGCCATCCAGGGTGGCTCTCTCATGGCCCTTCGCATCTTGCTGATTGTTCTGTTGTATTTGCAGCCCTGCATCCCTGCACCCTGACCCACCACCAGCATGCACGCCCACCCTCTCCCAGAGCCGTATCTCTGTTGCTCAGTGCTGTGTCTCTGTTGCTCTATGCCATGTCTCAGGTGCTTCATATCATATCTCTGTCGCACATATCGTCTCCATGGCCCTAGATGTGCTACCCAAAACAAAAGTCTTCCTCTGTGTGACGGCCTTCCTCCACACACCAGGCCTCCCTGTGGCCTCCTTCGCAGATCATCTGCGCCATTCCGCTTGGCTGCAGCTCCTCTGGCTCACCTAGATGCCTGCCTGACAATAATAAGCCCCACATCAGCTCCTTGCACTTCTGCCCACCATGCGCCCCGAACCCCAGGAGCCCCGTGGGAAGGCCCCTGTGGCCACCACTGGCATCTGCTGTCTTGGCTGGATCATGCCCCTGCCAGCTGCACGGCACTGACTCAGTGCTTCCCCTGACTTGACTTATGGAAACCCACAGTGACACCTCTTTCTCTTGCTGGGCTTCGCTGGCATTGGCCCTTGGCAACACTCAGTCCGTGATCGAACTTCCCATCCCTGGGGCAGACCTGCAGTAAATGGCATGGAAGCATGACACATTGCTGACTGCCCAAAAAGCAAAGAAACTCTAGACAAATGGCACCCCTTCCCTCCCCACAGGCCTCCCCGTTGCCCGATGGGTGGCTGCTCCTCCTCCCGGCCCTAGTCAGCTGTTGCTACCCAGCCATCGACTCCTGTACTCTAACAGCAGAAGGGCCACATCTGCCCAAAAAAAGAAACACACTGCTCCTGACCCCCCCTGCCCGTGCTCTCCCGGGGAATCGTTGCGTCCCCTGCCTACCTGCACGATGATGCTCTGTGCCAGTATAAACCCTGTCCCCGCCCAGAATCCCCACTCCGTGCCTTGCTCAGCTCCTGCCGCCTTGGGCTCCCTTCTTTCCTGGCACGGACATGGCACGGTGACTCCTGCTGATGGGGCCTGACCCCAAGCACAGCCCTGCCTTGACCTGCCACCATGCTGGATCCTCTGGGTAGGGCGACCTCCAAGCATGGCGAGGCTGGCTGGACGCCTGCTGTGGGCATCTTCCTCCTCAAATATGGACTGCATCGGCCCTAAAAGTCCTCCTCCGCACTACCGTGACCCCGCACCATGCCAACACAGGCAACGCTCTCCAAACAACAAAGGAACCCACTGTCCCCCTGGAGGGGGGAGGTGACGCCCTGCATCCGGCCCCGGGGATGGCCAACATTGGGGGCGTGATGGGGAAACTGGGGAGGGGTAGTTCCCTTAATGCTATCACACTTGCACTTAACGCTGTCCTGTCTCTTCCTCTTCTCGTCCCTATGCAGGGCCCGGAGCGGTGCACGATGGTGGCAATGCAGCATCCCGGGCAGCCACCAGCCTCTGCCTCTGGGCCGCCCTCCTTGCTCGCCTCCTCCTCGACTTTTGATAAGGGAGCGGAGGGTCCCGGGAGGTCCCGCCGCCCCTCTCCCCCACCACGGGCTCAGCCCGCCACGCTGCCCGGGGACTCCTCTCCGTCAGATGGGCGATGTGCCAGAGGATGGGCAGATGCACCCGGCGTCCGAGGATGGCACTGTCTCCCATGTGCCAGGATCGTTCTCGCTGCCGGTTACGCTGTACAGACCCCGCCACCTGCCACCAGACTGTCACCTGCCACTGTTGCCCTGGGGAGGTGGTCTGGCACGGATGGGGCTCCCTGTGGCCGCCCATCCCGGCCGCCTCATCTCCGACACGGGGGACACAGACCCATTGGGGTGGGCGCCGCCCGGAGCCATCACTGGGGATATCCATCTCATCATCTTGCTAAGCCGCCTAAGCCCAAAAAGGCCCCCTGGGCTGAAGCCCCCTGGCTCGGCCTTCAGCCCTCTCGGGCCTCAATGTCAGTTCTGGCCACCAAAGCTCCTCCCTAAGCACCCCCAACATCGTCCCAACCCACTGCCCAGCCTGCAGCGTGGCCTCGCCACAACACTCACCACCCCTTTCCGAAGGGATCGACCAACACAACTCCTTATCCTGCAAGGGCCGCACACCTCCCGCTACGCTTTCTCCCAGCTAACGTTGTATCCCAGCTCCTCAAAATCCCCTCACCTTCCTGAGGGCACGTGGCTGCTCTCCCAGGAACCTGAGCCCTGAGGACCACTGGCAGCCCTCAGTGGGCCATCACCCCTCCTCACTCCGGACACCCACCCGCTCTGCTGCTGTCCACCTAAAGCCCCGTGGCTCTCACCCCAGGGTGTGCTGCCTGTGCCGCTCAGGAAGGTTCCTCCGGGCTTGTTTTGCCCGGCTTTCCACCCGCCACATCAGAAGCACAGCATCCCCAACACTGGGCACAGGCACTAAACAACACAGCAAAACGCCAGGTGATGAGCCCCCTTTCCTATGGCATGTGCCTGGACAGGGTGGGATGGCATGCCTTCCGGCCTCGAGTGCTACACCTCAGCTGCTACGTCCCTCCCCGGTCCTTCTCTCGGAGTGCCATCTCCATATCCCTCAGTCAACAGTCTCTGCCTCCTGGGGGATGGCAGAAATGCAAGAGCCAACACTGAACTACGATAGCCCTGCTTTTCTCACAACCGCCACGAGCCCCTGCCTGAGGTGACTCCGATGCCTTTAATGCTGCCGAGGCCCTTTGCTGCGTTGGCACGGCAGAGCCGATGGCGGCTCCTGTGCCCCAAGCGCCCTGCTTGCCGACCCACCCTGCTGAAACATACCTTCCACACAAAAAATGGATGTGCCCTCTCCTTCCTCAAGCCGGCCTCAGAGACTCCCCGCACCCACCTTCCCTGGCACCCGCGACGGCAGCCACGCGGCCTCCCTCACCAGGGATGTGGCAGCAGCGGTCCTGAGCCCTCCTGTCCTCGGTGGCCGCCCAGGAATGCTTTGGGGTCACAGTCCCCACACCTTCCGTCCCGCTCCTGAAAAGTCAAGCGTGGTGCCGCACCCTCTACCTGCAACAGGGACACGACTCTACAGCGACGCGCTGAGCAAGCACACGAAGTATCCCCCTATCCTGACCTGGTGATTCCCCCTGCCTTGGCCTTGCCTTCTCCCTCTGTAAGCAGCTGAAGAACCATGGCTGCACCCACGCTGTCTTTCCCTCGCAAACTCTGCCTCTGCTGAAACCTCCTTGCCCCAGTGGCCCACTTGCCGTGGCTCCGAGGGAGCTGGGCTGATGGTTCTTGGCATGCCACATATGAAACAAATCCCTACCCTGATGCTGCGATGGGCCACTGCTCCTTCCGCTGCGTGGCTGTGACCCCCCCCTCTTCATCCCCGCTCTCCGAGGGGCACCTGGGACCCATGCTGCTCAGTGTGGGGCACACGGCTGTCGCCAAAAAAAAAAGCAACAGCTACAACATCTCCATCAATGCTCCTGCCACCAGCACCCAGGATGTTCAACATGTACCGCAACAGACTGGCAAAAACCATGTGGCCCGACAGGGGCGCTGGCACAATGCGCTGGCTTACCTGATGGGCTGGGATCCGTCATGGTGTGGCACCGACCGGGTGAGTCCGCGTCCTGCGGTCCCTGTGGTGCTGCTCTTCTCCACTGGCATCCCAGAAAGGTGGTGCCAGCAGTGATCCTTGTCCTCGCCCATGTCCCTGGGCACCTCCGTAGAGCGTGGATGCCGCCATCTTCAGCTGCCACGGCGGCATGCACATCCTGCCCTGCGTGCCGCCTCCAGAAGAACCCTTGGGCACAGGAGATGCCTCGCCACAACGCCTTCAGCGCACTGTGCTGCCTCGAGACACCTCCCCCCACCCC